>JBBMKF010131536.1:0-19606 GCA_037834155.1 Curcuma caesia
CGCGATCAGGGACGAGAGAGGATGCTCGCTCGCGATTAGGGATGGGAGAGGAGGTTTTCGCACGCGATGGGAGAGGAGGCTCGCTCACGATCGGGGACGGCTGCTCACGGAGGGTAAGGGGAGGATAATTTTGTAAACAAAAATTCCTTAACCCCGGAATCAAGAAAAACCTAAGTTTTTCTTGGTTTTCTAATTCCGGGTTAGATAACCTTTTTTGCTGACGTATGTTGATGTGTCGGGTATGACATATTACTTCGGAATCAGTGATTACCTAAATCAAACAAGGTTTTGATTGATAACCTTAGATGGATAACCAAGGTAATCACAGATTACCCTCAATCAAACGCACCCTAAATTCTCAGGAATGTGATATACACTCTAAAGAGCCAACAATTCTATTTTAATATATTGGGTGAATGCGTTCTCAAATTAGAATTATTAATTGAAGTCGAGCTATTCTTATCGGAATCGGCCACTTGACTTGACTAGAACTAATCTTTGAATCCTCTACCAACCGAAAGGACTTACCACATCTTAGCAAAAAAAAGGAAGACTAGGGACATATAAAAAAGTGGAGCAACATGAGAGAAGGATCATGATGGCTAATACAAACTTCACAAGGGGGAAGAATATGGCAATGCCCTAAGTTTATATCTAAGAAGACTTGACCCTAAAACAATTCGATGATTAGAATATTTGAACGACGCTTCGAAAGCCTCAGTAATTTTATCGCCTTAAAAATATAAAGAATGATATGCTATGATTAAGCAAGATTTGCAAAAGATTATATATTAATAGTGCTTTGATAGATTGTTTGGGGAAGTATCCATTAGGTTCGTTTCTACAACTAACTAAACACTAACAATTAAGTCACACTCACTACACTTTCTTGACTTGACTAGGGAGATGATATTATAGAATATAACTTCCTCGCCAAGTCAACTAATTACACCTATTTAGATGCTCATCGAGTATAATGGAATGACCTTGAAGACCAAACCTCTTTCTTCAAAGAAAAATTAGATGAATCAACTCTATACCAGAGTCAATTTCTCTGCATCCTCTAACATGTTTTTTATTGATCGTAGGTTTTTGCAGCATCCACTGCATCACATACAAAAGTATATTCCATTATCTTCCGAATCATCTAACATTGAAGAATCATCATCCAATAATTTTCAACTGCATCACTTAGAAAAGAGGAAGTACTCACAATCTTCATTATAGATTTCATCAAAATCAATTCTCCATAATTTATGTAGAAAATTAAGTGTTTTAAACTAGTATGAAATTGTTAACTTGAATGAAAAAGAAAAAGATTGACCTCTTTCTCCATAAAGAATCGAAGGAGCCAACTCACTGCCTAAAATCAGTCTCTATCAAAAGTTGGTCTTTTTAGCAAACTGCTCCTTTAAAGTTGCCCCTTGGTTTGACTTAACGTTAAAAGTTAGCATGTTGAGTTGACTCCCTTATGAGTTGACAGATTAGACTAACTCCTCTAAATGAGTCTGTAACCTTCCACAAGGAATCGACAATATAAACGATCTCCTTGTAAGAATCAACACTTCAACAATCCAACGGTCTGATCTCTTTTATCAATTCTCCTATGCTTCTCTCATCAACCATCACATCCAAAGCCCATGCTCATAGTAAATTTATAGGCCCACAGCTCTCATAAAATTATAGCCCACATCTCATAGGAAAAAAGGGAACTGGCCATGCTCGATAAAAGTGATTGACATAATAACCCTAGAGCAATTCTTCCTAGATAGCAATTCTCATGGAAATCACTAATATCTACAAGAGCATCATCTCTTATCATTACATATAAATACCCAACATGGATGACTCTAAAGTGGTTTGTGCAAGAAATCTTGTTTTTTAATATAGTCTATTTTCTGAAATGATTCTAACTTAAGCATTTGAGCACCATATGGCACCTCTATTATATTTTTTATTGACAGTAGGATTTGACACATCCTCTACATCACAGATAAAACTCTATCCCGTCACCTTCTAAATTATTCGACATTAAAGAGTCATCATCCAATAATATTCAACCTCAAATAAGAGAAAGTATCAACAATCTTCATCATAGCCTCCATCAAAACCAATTCTCTATATATATGTAAAAAATTAGGTGCCTTAAATTAATTTCAAAATTGTTAATCAAAATTAAAAAGAAAAAAAAGAATAACCTCTTTCTCTAGAGAAGAATAGGAGGAACTAACTACCTCCCAAAAGTTGGTCTCTCTCACCGACTCCCTAATAAAAAGTTGACCTCTTTAGCAAACTCCCCCTTTAAAGCCAACCTCTTGCCTCAACTTCCTGTTAGAAGTCAACATCCAATGATGACTCCCTTACGAGTCAACAAATTAGACCTACTACTCTAAATGAGTTTGTAACAACCACACAAGGAATCGACAGTATAGACTGCTCCCTTATAAAATTCGACATTTTAACAATTCAACGGGTCATATCTCTTCTACCAACTCTCTTCTGCATCTCTCATGTGCCCTTTGATAAACAACAGTATGTTATACTATGGATGATAATTTAAATTAATATTAAACCCTTTTACACTAATGTAATATAGAGTAATTTGATAAGCTTAAGTTCAACTAATTCGAAATTGGGGTTTGGGTTTTAGATTTCTAATGGTACAAATAGGGAATAGAAATTAACAGAAATAGAAAATCACTAAACTACAAAGACGAATGAAGTAATGCACTAAAGGAAATGTGTACATGCTGAGCTATAATCGAGAAGGAATTCATGAAACCACAAAGTAGGCATTCTAACATAATTTAATCTACGTGCATTCCAACCAAATAACAATCATCACTAACACTCAGACAAAACAAAACCTAATAAGACATTAACATAAATAAATTGCAAGGCTTGAAGTGAATCAATGTAAGGATCATTTCATCGAACACAATGCGAGCGTGAATCAACTAAGCCCAAGTACATAGATACAATCTTAAACAAGGAAATGATAACTTCGTTACAATTCAACCAACAATGAATTCATACAAGCAAGCAAGCAACCATCAATGAAAATCAAATAATCAACCATCACTAAGAAACAAACAACACGTCGGAAAGGTCGAACCCAAGGTTGCTTCGGATGGTAATGGAGAACGGATGAAGGTGTTGTCGTGGAGGTGAGTTGCTGTCCAAATCTAGGGAAGAAGCTAAGGGAACCCCTTTCTTCTCCTCAATGGATGAAGGGTTGCTCGGATGATGGTCGGATGAGATGGTGAGGTGTTGTCTCGCTCCGGATTGGAGTTGGCAGTGGATGTGGAATAGGGAAGGGAAACCCCTTGAGCCCCGATGGATGGAGGAAGAAGATGGATGACTGGCTGGGAAGGGAAACCCCTAATTCATCGGTGTTGGCTTACACTGGAGGAGGGAAGAAGAAGAGCGTTGGTGAAGAAGATGTTGTCGTCGATTGGAGAGGAGGTGAGCGGATTTGATAGGGAATCCCCTTGACCTCGTCGGTGGTGGTGGAGATGATGTGGAGGAGGAGCCGGCGGTGTTGCGCGTGTCGAGAAGAAGTCGTGACCAAGAAGAAGGCTGATGGAGATGGTAAATTGGGGATCCTGTAGCTTCTCAAAGGATCCAGATTTGGGGGCTTGGGTTGTGGATCCTAGCTTAGCTCTTCATGGATTCAGATTTGAGCTTATTGGATCCAAATTAGGTTAGATAAATCAAACTCTCTTTAACCCAATTCTTCATTTGAATGTGAACCATATTCAATTGAATTTTTTTACTCCCGAGGCATGATTGAGGGTTGAAGCCGAGGCAATATCCTCTCCATGATGGTCATTTACAGCTTCTCAATTTACTTCATCACAGATGGTTATGGGATCGATCGTGTGGAGCTGCTATAATGGTAAATTTCACCTTTTGTTGAGGAGTCAAGTCTAAATTACAATGTGGAGTCGCTGGGTGGTGAATTCTATCTTATAGTAAAAAGTCAAGCTCAAATTGAACCCAGCTTCATTGGAACCAAGCTCTCCTCAACCCTAACAACGAGTTCAATTGGTTCTGTTCGACTCCTATTCATGGTTCTTCTTTAATTTCCTATAAAATCATGAAATAATATCAAATTTTAAGAAAAAATTATAATGAGCTAAAAAATAAATCATATTCATAAAATATAATATAAATTAATAATTAATCTACGAGATGATAAAAAATATTAATTATAAGAGCAAAAATAATATACTGAAATATCAATTATCACCCTCACATCCAAAGTCCATGCTATTGGTAAATTTATAGGTCAACAATTTCCATAAGATTAAATCTCACTTCTCATGAATAAAGGGAATTAGTCCTGTCCGATAAAAGTGATTGACACAGCAAACCTAAAAAGTGATTCTCCCTAGATAACGATTCCAATGGAAATCACTAATGGTTCCATAAACAAATGTATGAGAAATATTATTCTCTTAAATATTACCTTCTTTTTAGCAATTCTAATTTAAACATCGGAGGAGCATTATCGAGATCATCCTTCACACCCTTTAACATATTTTCAATTGATCGTAAGTTTTGTCGCATTCTTCGCATCACATATGAAATTTTATTTGTCACCTTTTATACCATCTTAAATTGAAGAATTATCATCCAATAATTTTCAATCACGTCTCAAGAAAAGAGGAAGTATCAACAATTTCATAGACTTTGTTAAAATCAATTCTCCCTTGTATATGTAGAAAATTAGTTATCTTAAAACTAATATCAAATTATTAACCCGAATGGAAAAGAAAAAAAAGACTAACCTCGTAGAGAATATTAAATTTGTTTGACATGGGAAGCCTTCGAGCCTATGGTTGTCATCAAGAATCAATTAATAATTGGACAAACAAATTAAAATGACTAGACGAAAATAACTTCGCTAGGTTATTCTCTATGATAATTTACCAAAGGATCCACGCAAAATTACTAAATTCATAAAGGACGCATTACAGTTTGTTATTTCTCAAAGGACACATTTGTTTTCAAAAATATCCTTTTCGCCTTTCAACTCTAAATTATTGTTTTTCTTTATTTAAACCGAACAAAAATAATCAAATAAAAAAAATAAAAACTTAATTATTTTATTAAGGAGTTTCAGATATTGAGGACTAAAAAGCTCTTTTTCTTAACATTTATAAAAGTTAAAAAATAAAAAAATTTATTTTTAAATTTTTTTATCTTTATTAATAGTTAATTAAAAGAGAAAAAATAAAAAAAATTAAAAATTAAATAACTAAAAATAAAAAACTACTTTGGTGTTATTTTAGTTAAATCATCACCACTTTGGTATTGATTTCATTAAAACATCACTACTTTGGTATTGATTTCGTCAAAATATCACAAGCTTGATGTTAATTTCTTAAAAGCATCACCATCTATATGAATTTTTTAAAACAAACCGTGCATAGCTAGGAAAATTTTGAATTTGAGACTTCAAGGTACGATGAGATTGAGAAACTATGTAGAAACCTACAAACTTGTATTAAGTCCCATCAAAGCGGTGGAGGTCGTCAAGGAAATTTGTCCAAAATCATAGATAGACCTTAGAGGATTTGAAATTCTAAAATCTAATAGGAGTGGAAGAGAAAAGTGTAGAGAAGTCAAATAAGTGTGTAATCTTGATTTTTAGTCTCCTACGTGAAGTTATGAGTCCGTGTCAATTGACACGTTGACTAATTTTTTGAAAACAGATTCTGCATGGTAAGGAAGGTCTTGAATCTGAGATTTTATGGCATGGTGAGATTGAGGAGCATTGTAAAAATTTACAAGACTTATATTAGATTCCATCAGAGCTAGATCATCAATGAGTTTAACCGAAACTTATTGATGGACTTAAAAGATTTAAAATTTTGAAACTTAGATATAAAATGAAAGAAAGGAAAATAGAGAAGATATAGATGGTGTGTAACTGAAGTTCTGAATCTCTTACATGAAGTTAGAGTGTTGGTTTCAAAGGATCGAGACTATAATTGTGCTATTTTATAAAGATCAACACTACAGTGTTGTAATTTCTTCAACATAGTGGTATTGATTTCAAAATATTAAAAATATTGTAATATTGATTTTTAAAAATCAACACTAATGTATTGAACAAATTATAACACAATGATATTAATTTTGAAAGACTAACGTCATCATGTTGGACAAATCACACACACAATGACCCTCATATCCAAAACACACGTGCTCAGTAAACTTATAGACCCACAACTCCCATAAAATTATAGCTCATGTCTCGTGAAAAAAAAAGGAACCGATCGTGCTCGATTAAAACGACTAATACAATAATTGGATAACAATTCTAGTTGAAATTTCTAATATCCACGGGAGTACCATCTCTTATCATTACCAATAAATACCTAATATTGACCGCTCTAAAGAGGTATGTATCCAAAAACATATTCTTTTAAATATTATCTATTTTTTCTAAGATAATTTTAATTTAAGTATGGAAGGAGGCTTCTCTTATATATATTGAGATTTGATATCCTGCGCCTTATAATGCACAATTCATCCACGACAGAATATTAGAAGGGCCCAGAAGGATTCCGAAATGAATAGTGATATTTATTATTTATTATTTATTTTTGTTTATTTTTTTATTTACGCTTAAGTCATTTAAGATTTTCTTTTTAGGGTTTAGAGATTGGATTATAATATTAAATATACAAAAAATTTAGTTACTCACAGGGTATATGAGTTGTTATTTTACACTTCTTATCCGACATATTTCATGAGCAACTAAATTTTTTTCGTTTGAAATTTTTTGTGCTTAATATTATAATTCAACTCCTAAATCTTAAAGAAAAAAATTTGAAATGACTTAAATGCAAGCCAAAAGAATAAATAAATAATAAAAATAAATTAAAAAATATCACAATTCATGTTCTAGATGCCTGAAAGGATTTCAGACACTCCGAATATTCTATCATAGACGAATCACGCATCATAAAACACGTAGTGTATATATATTGATAATTGGTTTTGGCACATCTTCCTCATCACATATGAAATTCTATTTGTCACTGTTCCGACCGATACACCGTGGATGGTACAAATACTGGTTCAAGGCTTTATCAACGTGCACGCTCCTTGAAGAGAATCGCTCGTGAAGATGGGATGTCCTGAAAAGTATTCAACAAAGAGGGTTAGAATGACGCCGAGCTTAGATCTCGGCAAGCCACTCCAACGCTCAAGTTTGGGTTCAACGCAAGGAGTTTCAAGGCTTGAAGAAAGTAGGGCATATGTGTGTGTCCCTCTATCCATGGGCATGAGGCCCTGTCTGTTTATCCATAAATATCGCGTTCCTGCTTTTGTGGAGGAATCGGCTCTATCTTCTCTGGATTAGGCGGAACGACCAAGTATCCAATAAATATTACGTGTCGGAAGTGGATTTCAGATGCGAAAATCTTGCTAGAGTCGAGTCATGAGATCGGCGCGTAATGCCAAGTCCAAGATACGAGGTCGGCAAGTGTTGTCGAGAGTAAGTCAAGAGCTCGACAACTATTATCGGGACCAAGTCATGAGGTCGGTAGGTGACGTCAAGACCAAGTTATGAGGTCGGCAAGTGTTGTAGGGACCAAGTTATGAGGTCGGCAGGTGACGCCAGGACTAAGTCATGAAGTCGGCAAGTGTTGCAAGGACCAAGTTATGAGGTCGGCAGGTGACCCCAGGACCAAGTCATGAGGTCGGCAAGAGTTGTAGGGACCAAGTCATGAGGTCGCTCGGTGATGCCAAGGATGTGGCAGGAGCTTGATATATGCTTGGAGAGACGGAACGAGACTAGAGAGAGCTCGGTAGATCTTTAAAGAAGTGCACCGAGGTTAGAGAAAGAGGTCAGAATGTCCTAAATTATGCCCTTACTTTTTTTCCGCTTCTCTCTTCGTACCTAATCTCCATGTCATCTCTAAATATCCATACTAGATCAATCACCTTTCAAATAGAAGAATCATGTAGCAATATTCAACCACATCACTTAGAGAAAAAAATATATCCACAATTTTCATCGTAAATTCTATGGAAATAAATTATCTCTAGTATGTTATCTAGAAAATTAAGTGTCTTAAATTAGTATTAAATGGTTAACCAAAATGAAAAAAAAATGATCATAGCCTCAAAAAATTTTCACATGGGAAAGCTTCATACATATATTGTTTATTAAAAATCAATTAAGTATTGGTCAAACATAATGTTTAAAACTCAAAAAAAAAATTACGGTGCAATGGTAAAAAACTTCTATAATTCATCAGGTGTCGATTTTTATCTGTAGATTAATTTGCCTCTGATGAAAAGATAAAAAAATTTAAACAATTGAAAGAAAATGTCTGAGGCGGCGGACAGTCTCAGATCAGATTGTGGATGGTCGTCAAAGGCGGCGGACAGTCTCAGACCAGATGTTGACTTTTAGGGTGCGTTTGATTGAGATGATTATCTTTTTGGTAATCACATAATCAAGATTATAAAGAATAAAATATAATTTAATGTTGTTTGATTTAATCCTAGGTAATGAGACAAAACTTTATTTGTTTGAAAGTTTTAATATATTACTTACTTTAACATTTACTGTATTACCCCTAGTTCAACTATAATCATTTTTTATAACTAAATTAATTTGATATTTAATTATTTTTAAAATTAAATTAATTTATTAATTATAATATTAATAATATAATATATATTATAAATTTTAAAATTTTAAATTATCTTAAGATGGGCTCTAACAAATCAGGATAAATATTTGAGTAAAACTGAATCGATCAAATTGAATAAATCAAAAATCGATTAGAAATTGAATAAATATTGTCTGTGGCAAAATATTACTTGGCATATGCTATTCTTTAATAAAGCTAGTTTCACATAAACATAAAATGAAAAATTCAGACAACCATAACTTAAATCCACAAGAATACAAATGTGTACATGGAACCTTCGAAAAAAGATTGTATTACACCCAACAACTACAAAAGCACAGCAATAAGCCTACTAGTTTTAAAATAATACTAGTCCGGTAAGATCGAAAGTAGCTGAGACGTTATCTCCAGGCATTACCATCTTGATACGATCAGGAAGAATAACTCTTCTGGTAACATCTGCAGTTCTCAAGTAAAACTGGGGACTGTATTTTGAGATGAAAGCAGTGTGACGACCTCCTTCATCCTTTGTCAATACATAAATCTCTCCTTCAAATTTGGTATATGTCTTTACTGTACCCGGCTTGCTCACTACCTACATTTGTTAATAACAATAAATGGCCAATTGACACATAACTGAAATTCAAATCATAAGAACACAAAAGCATGTCTTGAAGTCAAGTTTTGATTAATGTGACATCCTATGTATCAAATTTACCTGATTTTGGATTCAGATTCACATCATGAAATAAAAGAAAAAGAAGCAAATTTGATAATTTGGTCAAGCATGATTACAATATAAGAATGCTATACTCTTGGAAATATTGCAAGACCATAAGTAGTGGTTCAACAGTCTAGAAAAATCATGAAAATTATTACTCACCTGCCCTCTTTGCACATCTCCACGTTTTAACCCACGTAGTAAGAGGCCAACATTGTCACCAGCCTAGATAAAATCAAAATTATATATCTTCTAAGGAAGCCTAATGAAACATGATAAACAACAAAATTAACTACTTACCTGTCCATGATCCAAGATCTTCTTAAACATCTCAACGCCAGTGACTGTAGTTTTCAAAGGGCTCTAATAAAAAAAAAAAATTGAGCGATAACTATATCAAGCTAAGTGATGTGAAGAATTCAACTAGAATTGAACATGTATAATTTAAATGAAAAAAAAGTATTTACCAAGAAAATAGAAAATGAGATCAATTAAGAAGAGATGATTGTTCAAGAAAAATGATAATTTGTATAAAATATATTCAAACCTTCCATTTACAAAAGAAAGGCACATCAATAGTCAATACAGGTAATTCTTTAATCTGAGAGAAACAGCTCTCACCTGCATTAATCCAAGAATTTCAACATCTTCTCCAGTTTTAATTGTTCCTTGCTCAACTCGTCCAGTGACAACAGTTCCACGTCCCTGCAAACACCAACCCTTCAGGCTCTTGATAGTAGTTTTGTAGTACAAGCAGATAGTGCAACTAGAATATCTAAGACAAAACAAGTCATGAAAAGATCAATTTGTAATGAAAAAATTTGAAAATAAAAGCTTTAAAAGACAGTATAATTTCAAATATATTTCTAGCATTTTACATAAGGAATTACAACTTGCCCAGTGATGATGTATTAGGAACATTAAAAGAGGTAGATGGTAATCTACAATCCTCAACATAAAATAAGAAGCAAGCTATCAACCCATAATCAGCAAGAGCAACATCATTTCAATACTCACCAGCAAGGACTTCTTATAAAGCATCATAAGAACAAATGTCTACTAATAAAAATAAACAATAACATATATCATCTAATCTTAACTTACACAGTCACACAACTTCAATGGTCTTGCAAACGTCAAAAACAAATTTAAGTAACTGATCAAGTTTTATATTAACCTGTATTGAAAATACATCTTCAATAGGCATAAGGAAGGGCTTGTCAAGCTGACGAATTGGATCTGGTATATATGAATCCACTGCATCCATTAACTTTAGGATAGCTTGCTTCCCTATTTCTTCATTTCTTCCCTCTAAAGCAGATAATGCTGAACCTCGAATGATGGGAATATCATCCCCAGGGAACTTATAAAAGCTAAGGAGCTCTACATTAAATAAAGAGAATGTCAAGCACAACGGAGAGTATCAAATTTCAAGGAAAAGCATCAACCAACACCAAACCTCGAAGCTCCATTTCTACAAGCTCCAATAATTCAGGGTCATCTACAGCATCAACCTTGTTTAAGAAACACACAAGTGATGGCACACCCACCTAAGTGACAAGGCCAGAATTGAATTAATATAGATACATATTCCAAATAGTGATTAAAAATAAAATCAATTGCAATGACAAGGAAATCTTACTTGGCGAGCAAGAAGAATATGCTCCTTTGTTTGAGGCATTGGTCCATCAGGTGCTGACACAACGAGGATACCGCCATCCATTTGAGCAGCTCCAGTAATCATATTCTGTTTTTGAACAAAAGGATAAGATATAGACTATTAAAGATACTCCTCTTCAATTTTACTATGACATGTTAACATGCTCATGAGAAGCGACATGTTGAAGTTGTTTATATTAAGATAATCTATACCAATTGACTACTAAACAAAAGGAATATAGCAGTGCACAATATTCTTCCAAAGTAAGCATGCATAAACTAACAAAGCATTAATTATGAATTTACGATTAAGAATTCTGTGGTTTTTTTGCATTTAGCAGGCATAAACTAACAAAGCATTATATTTGATTCAGGCAAAGTTTTCTGTGGTTTTTTTGCATTTAGCAGGAGGAATTTCAAACTAGTTGATTGTAAGGTTAAGATTCTATAGCAGAAGGCAACTTATTAAATTGCCTAAGGAAACAGGTACCAGAAATTAAAACTGTTTCAGGTTTTTGACATGACTTTTTAAAAAAAAAAAGGTTTCACATGAAATTTCATACCTTATAAGTTATAAAAGGTAAAAGAAAAACAAATTTTGAAGATCAACTCACTAATCAACAATTACAAACTTCTCCAACTAGGCTCTGCAAACGAGTAATAGGCACTTAAAGGATCTAAGTGTGCTAACCATGCATATGCCTTTCCTGATGTTGCATAATTTAAACTTTCAAGAACATGGAATAGTTTCATATATTACTTTAACATAGTCTGCATGTCCAGGGCAATCAACATGCGCATAGTGTCGTTTAGCAGTTTCATATTCTACATGTGCCTGCAAACCAGAATAATAGTGAGTATATACATAAAAAAAATGAATGATCAAAGGAATATAAAAAATACCAGACCGTTGCAATGGTAATTCCTCTAGCTTTCTCTTCAGGGGCTTTGTCAATCTCATCAAAAGCAACTGCTTTAGCTTTTCCTTCATCAGCAAGAACCTGGAGAAAAAGATATTGATGAATAAAGTTATCCAAAAGAAACTAAGGTAATAGTTTACTAAATTTGGCTTTGCAAGAATAATTCAAAAAACAAAGTTTTACTTCATAAATCCATAAAAGCAACAGTAGTATGTGTAGGAATAAACCAATGAGATAATAAAACAAATTAAAAGAAATTTCCACAACTAAAAGTCTAAAACACATGCTAACCTTTGTAATTGCTGCTGTGAGTGTGGTTTTCCCATGATCAACATGCCCGATTGTACCAACGTTGACATGAGGTTTCCTAGAACAGAAAATAAAATACTTAACATATGAACTCAAGAAACTGCCTACGTGTTCTTCCTGGTGTTGGTATGATATCAAAATGCATCATATATTTGAATGAATTTCATATTGAATAAGAAAATTGAATAATCCAACAAGCATAAATAATGAAAACCAACATCACTACTGTGACACCTTACTTCATATTGATGAACGCTAATTGGATCTTCTTCAATTAGGGAAGTAGCGAACTATGGATAAATATTCAATAGGCAAATCTTAAATTTCCTATGTTGCAACATAAGAGATTATAAAATCCCAAAATGTCCATTCTAACATGGCCATTAAAGTAGTAGAGAGAAAAGCAAACGAAAACAACAATAGAATTAGCGCGGTCAAATTATTAGCGTTATCCAGTCAAACGGCTATGCAAGACAGGTTAATCAGGAAACAAGATAACCGGTTCCTTACAATTACAACTCCTCAGAAAGTGAGAACTCTTCAGCGAATCGTAACAACTTGATCTAGAGAAGACTTTAAAGGCTGTGCAATATGCAACAGAAGAATTAACCCCGATAACTTGGACAGCATGGACAATTCATAATTTTACAGCAAAATACAGCACGACGCAGTCGATAAGTTATCCGCCCTACATCTCAAAAAGCACTTTACGAAAGAACTAATCAACGGATCATTCATTTCGGCGAAATGAAGGATTTCTCCTTGGGACCTAGAAAGCGCAAGCGCCCATTGCAAAATCAAAAGTCTGTCGACATACTTCAAAAAGCCAACCAGTCAAGAGGCAGTGTAAATCTTACGTTCGGGTGAAGGTGGCCAAAGACCTCCACCAAAGGGCCACCGCGGTGTCGCTTCTGTTGGTGATGCTGGACAAACAGTAGGGCTCCGTGCCGCGGACGCATGAGTAAGGGAGAGGGGAGGCGGAGGCGAAGCGTAGAAGCCGCCTTGAACCATTGTTTCTCAGAGCAGCCGCAGCAGCCATGGGGAAAGCAATGGGCGATCGCTGCGCAGGTGGACGATGGAAATTAAATTCCTAGGGTTTTAGAGGGAGATGGTTCGATACGGTTAGGACAGGACTCGGCCAGTTGAGGCTCGGTAAAACGAGGGCTGCTGTGAAAAAGTGGCATTTGGTTTGGAAAATTTTTTTATTATTTATTTTTTATTTATTTTTTGATTTAGTTTTTAAAAAATAGAAAATATATTTAATATGATATACTGTTTTTTATTTTTTTTAAAAAATATATTTATTTTATTAATAAAAAAATTATAAATAAAATAAATTTTTTAAATAAAAATACCATCTTATTATCATGGAAAAGAAAAAATCATACAAGAAAAAGATCAACCATATTAGAAATGGGTCAAACCAAACTTTCTAATACTACATTATATAATTTATGTACTGTGAAATCTAATTAAAATCAAATTAATTAATTAATAAATATTACTTTAAATATTTATAAATTTAAAAAATAATTTATTTTAAATTTTAAAAAATAAAATTAATGAATTATATTTATTAATTTAATGAATTACTTTATTAAAATAATTATTTTATTAAAAATATATAAATGTATTTTAAATTTTAAAAAATATAAATAAATTATATTTATTTTTGATATATTATTAATTTATTATCCTTATTAATATTAATATTATTAATTTAATTTAATTTATTTGAATTAAGGGTAATATAGTAAATATTAAATTGATTATATTTTATTCCCTCTAAATAAATAAGTTGAACCAAACAACATTATGTTATATTTTATACCCCATTACTTTGGTTTTGTGCATCCATCATGCAAATGAGTTCAAAGCTAGAGGTCGGGTCCACTAATTGATCTATTCGGGGGAGCGGGTGACAGTTTTTAGGGCAGACTTTGTTGAGACCTCGGAAGTCGATGTAAACTCGGCATTTGCCTCTTAGTTTGGGGTACCAGAATCATGTTCACTAGTCAAGATGGAAATTATACTTCTCATATATGTCCTTCCTCCATCAGCATAGTGGCTTCATCATGAATCATTTTATGTTGTTCCAGCACAAAGTGTCTTTTCTTTTTCTACACAAACTGAGACCCTAGAAGGATATTGAGACGATGTTGTATCATGTTTGGATCTACATCTGTGACTTCTTGAGGAGACCAAGTGAAGACGTTCTAGATGAGGCAGACAGTCAGTCTCTCCTTAAGCTCCATGGCCAAGTTGGTTGCTATCTACATGACGAGAGATCGAGCTTATCCAACATCACTTGAGCTTCCTCCTTTTCATGGATTGGCAGAGATATGAGTGTTTCCTATAAAGAATACACAGAATACACTTCCCTTCTCTGAGTCCTCTATGTTTTCCTGAGATCGATCTGAACCATATCCACATAACACTTGTGGGCAATACTTTGATCTCTGCTAACCAAGCTGACTCGATCCGCGATTGAGAAATTCATCTTCTAATGAAAAGTGGAGACCACCACACAGAATCAGCTGAGAGATGACCTTCCAAGAATGACATTGTAAGAGGATGAAGCGTTAACCGCCATGAAAATAACGCTCCAGGTTCTTCTGAGAGGTTCTACACCAAGTGAAAGAGGAAGGTTGATCTACCCAAACGGTTAGACCTCATGACCAGTAAATCCAAATAGAGCGATTGACATGGGATGTATCTCCTCTCTATTAATTTACATCTGATCGAAAGCTTCTTTGTACAACACGTTCACAGAGCTTCTCATATCTATGAACACTCTAGCCATGTTGTAGTTAGCTATAGTGGCTCGGATCAACAGGGCATCATCATGTGGGGTGATGACTCCTTCTAAGTCTTGGAGATCAAAATTTATGAGAGGGCCCTTCTCCCAACTTTGGTTGTTGCCTATACTATAGTTTTCTAATCTTTGTCCATGAGCCTTTCTAGTACGGTTGGAATCAATAGGATTGCCTGAGATCAACACCCTGATGAGTAGTGTTGTCTTGACAATCTCGATGATTGTCTCGACGATCTTCTTAGTGGTTATCCCAATGATCATCTCAATGAACATCTCGGTTTTTATCTTGGCGATCATTCTAACAATCCTAGGAGTGACGTCAAAATGGTTCTAGCTCCTGTCTGGGGATTGCATCGACCTTGCATTGGTTCGGTTGATTTCCCAAGTTGTCATGATGAGGATATCTGATAGTTTGATGTCTACTTGTCATAGGGGAGGTCTTCTCGCCTTGATGTCATTCTTTTATGACTTGGTTGATTTATTGGGTGAGCTATCAGTATGCTTGAGTGTCATGAGCATACGACTGATGGTAAGTACAAATATGAACTAGTTTCTCCCACGACATTTGACTCCCACCTTCCTTAAGGTGGGAGTTGAGTCTACAGTTTGCACCGCCCAACCCTCTTTATGGGTTGGGACATAGTTGAGTAGCTTGTGAGGAATCTCACTTCTCAGTATAGGTTGGATGAGCTTCTTGTCCAGTCGAGGGGCCGAGATGGTGTCTTCCTAGCTTGCATATGGTTTCTTACAGATGTATGTACTTCTCTGTCCGCTCCAACAGTCTATGATAGTTGAGTGGGGGCTTCTTCACCAAGGATCTAGAGAAATCTCTATCCACTAATTATTTCATGAAAGCATTGGTTAAGATCTTTGAAGGAGTGGAGGAGATGTCCCAAACGACTCGATCAAACCAATGAAGATACTCTCACAGTGTTCGTGAGGTTACTGCTTCATGGTGAACAAATTAAGAGGTGTCTTTTGATACCTCTTACTGTTAGCAAATTGGTGTAAGAAAACAGCCTTAAAGTCCTTGAAGGAGTGAATAGAAGAGGTTGAAAGTCGATTAAGAGGTTGGAAGTCGATTAAACCATCGCCGGGTCAAGCCTAAAAGAGTGCTCAAAAAGACTCGACACTTAACCACATCTGTGTATCAATGCAATAGGGCAGTGTTCTCAAAATAGTACAAATGGTCTTTTAGATCTGAGGATGTTGTGTATTCGCCCAACTATGGTTGTCGAAAATGATGAGAAAACTCTTGTTCAAGGACCTCTTTAGAGAAGGGCATTTTGGGGCATCTCTCTCATCAAGATCTAGAGATTTACCTTTAGGGTCATGTGGAGGCGTTTCACCTGCTCGTGATTCATGTGAACCCTCACCTAGGTGAGCTGCCCCCTTGTTGATTGAAACCATAGCTAGTAAAGCCCACATGATAGAGGGTGGTGCTTGAGTTGGAGGAGTGGGTGCACCTGTTAAGGGAGGAGGGGCTTCCACTATCGGCGACTGCAGGAGCAGATGTTGCCTCATTGCTTCTTGCACCGCCTTGAAGACTAGCTTATTTATATCTTCTAGTGTCATCACCACCACTTCGTCATGGCTCCTTTGTCCGACAGAATTACGGTTGTCAGTAATTCTTCTAGTGTTGATCATCGTAACATCTTGGCCCAATTTTTCCACATAAGACATCAATTTATTCCGACCAAATACCGTGAATGGTCAAACCATCAATTAATGAACAATCCGGCAGACACGGCCTCTAGAGATCAATAACGAAGAGGATAAAGAGGCATGAAAAACACTTCAACAGAGAATGACATCGAGGAAGGGTCCCGACAGGCCATTCTGATGCTCAAGTTAGAGTTTTTCTCCTTGCGTCCAAATTAGGAAGAAGAAGAAGAAGAAAAAATAGAGAGGGAGTTTCGTGGAGTACCTACAAAAAAGTGAGAGAGAGTCCTTTCTCCTTACCTTATAGGGTCTATATAGTTGTTAGAAGAGAATCTCCACATTAGACGTTACCTTTTTCTTCACCATTCTCATGCAAGCTAGCAGGGGACCTAATCCGACAACCATTGGCATCAAGGGGACTAGACCTAACAACTACAGAATTGTTTCATCATTCATATGGTGTCCTATGTTTTGGAATATTCATAGTCGTTGCCTACACGTGTTCTCAGTGGGTCCTATAGAGTGTTGTCTGACTCAAAGAGGGATAAGCAAGTGAGGTCGATGTTGTGTGACTATGAGAATAGACAGTTTCAGCAATTGGAGTTGAGACAGTAAGGGTGTTGAGACTTGAGGCTGATACAGAGATGGTGTTGGAATCTGAGGTCGAGACAGAAATAGTGCCAAGATCTGAGGTTGAGACAGTGAGGGTGTCGAGACCTAAGGCTGAGGCAGAGATGGTGCTAAGATTTAAGACTAAGACGAGATGGTGCTGAGATCCGAGGTCGAGATAGAGATGGTGTTGATATCCAAGAACGAGACAATGAAGGTGCCAAGATCCAAGGCTGAGATAGAGATGGTGCCAAGATCCGAAGCCGAGACAGTAAGGGCTATGAAGCCGAGACAAAGATGGGGCCAAGATTTGAGGTTGAGATAGAGATGGGGCCGACATCTGAGGCCGAGACAAAGATGGGGTTGGGATATGAGGGTGAGACCGAGATGGTGCCAATACTTATTGGTTGACTTGTATCCAGGCCAGATTCTATCCCTTAGGATGAGTATGCAGAGTGAGCTCGATCAGACTCGAGCATCACTTGGACTGGGTTCAATTCCTCTTGGATCATGTTTGATCAAGTTGACTTTGATTGCTAATTTAGCACGTGGACTGGGTTCAATTCCCCAAGTGCCAGATGGAGGTGGTAGGATTCTGCCACATCAGTTTCCATTCTAATTCTCATTTGAGTTTTGTAGAGATTCACGAAGCCGACCTTTCATTGGATCATCGGAAGCTCATCAACCTCGGAGAGACTCATGGAGCTTGCCCTTCGCCAGATCATTGAAAGCTTATCAATCTCGGAGGTTACCCACCGGTGGTTCACCCCTCTTAGTCTTAGACATGAATACTTACAATTACATAGTGCCTTAGGAGGCTTTATAGTAAGATTATTTGAGATCATTCATCAACTACTCCATTGTACTAGAGAGATGATTCGATCATCTTGTGAGAAAAGATTCATCAATGACCATTGAATATGGGTGTGGTTCTAGTTGGATGAGTACACGAGTTTGAGAGTGTATGATGGGCAAGAGGTGAGGTATAGATCCTATTTCTCTCTTTTAGATGGTAAAAATAATGGTGCCACAATAAAGGACGATATTACTCAGAACTCTTTATACATTCATTGCTGTAGTAAAAGGTGGAATTCATCATCTCAACAGCTTCAAACGGTCTGTCCTACGATTATCCGTGAGGAAGTAAATCATATGATTGATAAATATCCCATTTAAAAATCATAATGGTTATATATTATGTCTTTTTTAAGCTCTTAATTTCTTTATTCCTAAATCTTTTTTTTCTATATTGCTTTAAAAAATTTATTTAAGATTTAAGATTTAAACTTTAAGGGTTATATATATAGAGAGAGGGTTCTATCATCCTGCATGTCTGACTTTGCCCACGGTGCGTGACAGAAGATTTTGAGTGTTCGGAAGTATTTTGGACATTTGATGTAGGAACATTGTCATTTTTTTATTTATGACTAAATCATTTAAGATTTTTTTACTTTAGGATTTAGGTGTTCGGTTATAGTATTAAACACAAAAAAGTTCAAAAAGGAAAAAAATTTAATTACTCATGGGATGTGCCAGATAAGAAGTGTAGGATAACAACCTGCACACCCTGTGAACAACTAATTTTTTTTTATTTTAAAACTTATTGTGTTTAATACTATAACCCAACGCCTAAATTTAAAAAGAAAATCTTAAATAACTTAATCGTAAGAAAAAAATAAAAATAAAAAAATTATGACATTGTTCCTATTTTGGACATTCGGAATACTTTCGGGAGCCCAGAATCTTTTATCGCAGATGAGACGCGCAGAATCAAGTGCGCAAGGTAAGAAAATTCTCTCTATATATAATTCGGATACTCTGTGCGCCTTATCTTGCACTACTCATCTACGATAGAAGATTTCGAGCGCCCGAAATAATAACATTGTTATTTTTTTTATATATATTTATTTTTACTTACTGTTAAGCCTTTTAGGATTCCCCTTCAAGAGTTGAGTTATAGTATTAAGCATAAAAAATTTTTAAAATGAAAAAAATTTAATTACACACAGGTTGTGTCGAAATATTATCCTGTACTTCTTATCCGGTATACTTCGTGAGCAATTAAAAATTTTTTTATTTTAAAATTTTTTATATTTAATACTATAGCATAACCTCTAAACTCTAATAGAAAAATCTTAAATGGTTTAATTGTAAATCAAAAAATAAATAAAATAAACTATCAATATTATTATTTCGGGCACCTAGAACACTTTCGGATATTCAAAATCTTCTGTCGCACACTGCACGAGTA
>JBBMKF010131642.1:0-19602 GCA_037834155.1 Curcuma caesia
GTAAATCGAGAAACTGCAGTTGGTCACGACGCAGGAGGGTATTGCCTGGCTTCGCCAGGATTCAAACCTTTATCCTCTTCTGCAAGTCTGCTACGTTGTAACCAAGTCAGCTATGCCCCGGGAGCTTATGTCGACCTCTCAATCCTGTGTATAGATGCCATCTATTAAACCAACTGTATCAGATTGATCTTTGGAATTATTGCATATTAATTAAATTATTGGGAATTATAATTAGCTTTGGACAATTAAGCAAGTAATTAAGTTTAGTACTATTAAGATTTAACAATTAGAGCAAGTCAACGTAATAGTGTCTTTTTCTGTATAGCTACGGGGAGAACAAGAACAAGAGTGTACAACAAGAAAGAACAGGTCGTTGAAGAAGAAGAGATATTCTATCACTCTTGGCTCATGATCAGAATACTACAAGAAAGTTTAAATAGTAGGTGATCAATTGATAGACGAGTGCAATCAAGTTGCCCTTTGATGGTTTTCTCTTAGCTTTCAAAATTTAATTACATTAATTAATGCGGTATCAGAAGCTGCTACGTACCAACGACTACTCCGAGGGAATCGTTTTGTCTTGTGGCATTTGAATCTTTGGAGAGTGATGATGGTTGCTAAGTGATATAATTGAGTGAATCCAAAATCTTGGCTCTATTTTTTTTATATATTTATAATTACATTATTAAGTATTACAGGTTCTGATGTCTTGTTGACTATATCTCACCCTTTCATAATAAAGACAAGGAAACTTGGATGAAATTTAAAAAAAATAATAAATCTCAGTCAGTCTCATGAACTCAATCTCTAGGA
Organism: Curcuma caesia; assembly: GCA_037834155.1. Classification (NCBI taxonomy): domain Eukaryota; kingdom Viridiplantae; phylum Streptophyta; class Magnoliopsida; order Zingiberales; family Zingiberaceae; genus Curcuma; species Curcuma caesia. The sequence goes on from JBBMKF010131642.1 coordinate 814, forward strand.
GTGGTCGGTTCGGTCTCACAGAAATTTCTCACCGACTACCAGGATAAATCGAAAAGCAGTCAATCCAAATGCCCAGCATCCCGTTCCCCATTTGAAAGAAAAATTCTTAAAAATACACCGTAGTTGGGGATCGAACCGTGAGTCCCTAGATCACAATTCGAATGTCCTACCGTTGCATCATTACCCAGAGACAACTTGGATGAAATTAAGACTCTTGAAATTATGTCCCTATTTTTCAGTCCCCATGCACTAATTAGACATGGACCCACACCACGCAGGCACGAGAGATTTTGTTCTGGTGAATCGGTGTGGCAGACACGAGCGTGACGGTAGCACGTACGCCGGCACGGCAGCTGCGTACCTCGGCGCTCGTGGATTCGGCGGCGAGGGCTGGGTGCTTGGCGGGGCCGGACCGCCACCAACTCCTCCACCATGGCGAGCCCATTTTGGTCTGCCCTCGATCGCTCGACCAGGTGAATTGGATACGTCCATTCTTGTCTGCCCAACTTGCTCCAGTACTGCTGCCTGCTTCAACCCATGGAATCATTTAGATGCTCAATTTCTATAAATCACATCAACTTTATCTATAACTGAACATTTCTATATATACTATATATATTGTTTTATTTTTACCTTTTAAGGAAACATTTCTTTAGAATTTATAGTCTTTCAAATTTAACTCCTTTATTATCCAATTAGACAATTGTTAATAATTTTCTATAATTATGATAAATTATTATGGCATATTTGAAAATCCAAAGATTATTTTGGAAACAAGAATATTTAAAAGATAAGAAAAGAAAATCTAGAAATTAATAATAGAAGAAGGGTCTGTTTTACAGTTCTGTAAAAAAAAATATAGGACAGATTTACATACCGAGATTTTAAAAATTTAGTACGGGACAGGCCATATGATTAGTTAAATTATATTCACTGCAAACTGTTAATCAAAATGATGCAGAATTTTCAGTTGTGCAAAACATAATTTATAGCACATTAACTATGATAATTTTTGAAAAAAAAAAAACAGTTCAAGTGGGAGTACATATACAGAATTCCAAATTTGTCAGATCGGAGCACAAACCTAAAATTATCTAAAATAACAAGTGCACAAGAAAACAAGTCGCAGTTTATGCAGAATTAATTCCCTTAAACCCAGTTTCTATCTTTAACACCCAGTAGGATAAAAATCATAACTAGTTGGTTTTTCTTTTGATGATGAGGTATCACGATTTAGCGAAATTCTACAATCATGACTCAAGAAAGGTTCTTCCCTCTTGATGACTTTCAACAGCTGAAATGATTTTTTTCCCCACAAGCTGAAATCATCAAAGCAATCTAATAATATTATAAAGCATCTGCCTTACAAGTTTGCTGAAATGGAATTCTTCTAACTTTGAGCTATAAAGGGACGTCTGGAATTTTCCATCCATCGAAGAAACAAATTAAAAGAAAGAAATAAAAATTAGCCTGACAAGAATGATGCACCAGGTGGCTGGTACTACAATACATCTAATGATGATCATGTAATACTTTTCCCCATGCACAAAAATGCATGAAAGCTTCCTTGTACGACATAGTATTTTTTAATTTATAAAAGAAAATGCAAGAACATTCTCGGCTTACTCTCTGTCAGGAGGCTATTGATGATATGCTCCATAATCCACAAAAGGAACTCGAGTTACAGGAGTTTGGACAAGGGCGAAGTCGAGCCATCTGAGTGTTTGTGTCTTTTGAGCTTTTGCATCCAATGAATTAATCGTTTCTTATGATCCTGGCAACTGAAATTCAGAAGCTGATTTAGGGTTCCATCTTGAGATAAAGCAGCCTCAAACTGCTCCAAAACCTTGACAATTTGCCAAAATTCAGGTCGGTTCTCTGGAAGTATTGACCAGCATTGCTCTATCAGAGCTTGCAGAGGTGGGGGACAATTGGTAGGAAAGGGTGGCCGCAAGTTCTAGAAAAAAATAAAGCAGAGTAGCATCAAATACCTTCATTTTCTCAAAAAAATCATTAATTACAACAATGAAGAATAAACCTTGTTATGATCTAAAACTTACAAGGAAATGATACCATGATTAGCGTTCAAACTTTCTTGTAATTCTAGCTCACTGTAATGTATTTGGATATTGTCTTTGGTTACAAGTCATTGATAACTTACTTCGTTTGACCAAATAACTGAATAGATTTTATAACTCAACATCTATTATGTGTGATAAATTTTATACTATTGTAAATATACACTATTTAAGTTCTATAAGAAACCTACAGATTGTATGCTAAATCATGCTCATTAGTTTGGCATTTATACATTAGCATTACTAAATGTTATTGTTTCCATACATTTGATATTCACAATAATACATTTTCTAGTGGAATATTAAATATTTCTCAACAAGTTTGCCAATTATCTAGATAAGCGACTAAATCCTATTCTATATCAATCTAGTTGAAATACAATATATTTAAGAACCAATATAGGTTATGGAATAAAAACCTTATCAACCACTGCAAAAGCCACTTGGATTGGTGTCATTTCCTCATATGGAATTTTCCCTGTTGCCATCTCCCATAAGAGCAATCCAAAGCTGTACACATCAACCTTCCGGCTATATGACTTATGTTTGATCATCTCAGGTGCCATCCAACGATAAGTGCCATCATCCTCTGTCAGTGCATCACAATATGCTTCCTCGCATGCAATTCCAAAATCAACAATCTTTATGCAAAAATCTTGATCGAAAAGAATGTTCTCAGGCTTCAAGTCACGGTGAATAACTCCTTGGGAATGAATATACTCCATTCCTCGTGCAATTTCCAAAGCAATTGAAACTAGTTTTTCAATAGCAAGAGGTTTGGGCTCAAGTTTGTGCAAAAATGCTCTTAAAGAGCCTCCAGGAAGATACTCAGTGATAATGCAAAAGGCCTGTGGCTGTTTACATGCCCCCGTGAGCTGCAAGAAAACACAAGATATTAACACTGTATTGTAGTGTCACCTAGTCAAATTCCATATCATGACTCTTTAAAAGATAGCAAGCAATATAGTGATGGCATGTAAAATAGGAGAAACTCAAACAAGTTTTATGCTGACCAGCTATTTTTTGTATGTCTTTTTAACATTGATCTTAGTAATCTAAAAAATGGATTAGTATAAACGAGCTATGTACCTAGCATATTTACCAACATTTCATCATTATTAAAGTCTAGTTTTTCATTTTGTGGCTCTTGTAGGCATTGGTTTCTCTTGAACTATAATAGCTGATATATACAAAATTCCTGATCCAACTCAACCAATGGATACCATAATCAGAGTTTGCAAACTATGGAAAAACAAGCACCAAGTATACTTAATACTTGACATAATGTGGCATAGAATTAGTTGCTATACTTGATACTTGACATAACGTGGCATAGAATTAGTTGCTAATACAGCCAGAAATTAGTTATGCAAAATGCCAAATAATAGCATCATCCTGGAGAAAGAAAATTTTCCAACCATTATGGTATTTTGATTCATCATATAGCATGGTAGTCTCTTACACATAACTAAGAGATGAAAAACAAGAACAGCAATGACAAGATAATTTTAGCATTTAATATAAAAAAGGACAACTGGACAGCTTGAATTTTTTTTTTCTTTAAAAGAAAAGGTGTAGGCATGTCATCATGATATCAGATATTAGAGAATTACAAGTTCATCAGACTAAATCATGCAGGCACAATTAGTGACAATGAAACTGTTCAAGTGAATGATTTTACAATGAACCAACTAAATTTTTAAGGTCTTTGTTTCTAATGACATGAAGTTTCAAATATATACATACACTGGTACAAAATTTAGTTGAAGTATGGGAAAAGCCAACTTGCTTAAAGCAAATTCAGGAACCACTTAAAGATTTTGTGAAACTCATGACCTGTGGCAACTATAACCAGGTTGATGATAACTAATTTCATGGACAATGATAGGTGTAACAAACAAATGAATAGTTAAGAATTATGGAAAGCACCTTTATCACATTACGATGGTAGAGATGTGACAGCATGGTAACTTCCCTAGTGAACTGCTTCTCAAGTCGAGCAGCAAACAATTCATTATCGTCATCATCAGGTTGCCTAATAATTTTAATGGCAACAGGTTGGCCCATATAAATACCATGGTACAACTTGCTATGAGCACCGGAAGCAAACTTAAGCCCACAATATAACTCGCAAAGATCAACATTCCACTTTTCTGTCATTTCCAAGGCAGCTACCTTCCCTCCTCCATGATCAAAGCAGCTTACCCAAGAAGATTCCTTCCGAGCTCCAGACTTATCAGGGGCTTTGAAGGAAAATGAATGCTCAGGATGACTCTTCTCCAAAGCTTTTCTCCACGAAACCTCGTGGTGCCCATGAACTTTATCGCTCTTCTTCCTGGAAGACGGCGGAGTCGAAGATCTCTTCTTGACCAAGCAAGCTTCCTCAAAGGCATCAGAGAGGTTGGTGGCGGGAAGAGGTGATATCGACCTTTCCTTGGGTTTTGAATCTGGCTTGTGATTTTGTTTGGCATCCAATGTCACCTTGATAGAAGAAGCAGAGACTTTTGAAGAGTTTAATCCTTCTGTTTTAAGATCATAAATTGAAAACCTCGAACCAGTTACATCAGGAGAGATCAACCCATCTGATTTCGAGGCCGGATATCCTCCAGGATAGAAAGAGAAATCAGAGCCATCGGCCCTGAGGCTGCTCGGCTTCTTTCCCTCCAATGGATCGCCACATTGGAAATTCAAGCTCTTTCTGGAGTTTTGTGTCTGCAATTCCTCGATCGAGCTCTTCAGTCCCGATGGGGGCTCACAGGGAGAAAACCTATTAGAATGCAAACTAGAAACATCATCCGGCTCCTTGGAAAACTCGGCCAGCAGTTCCCGTTCGGAGACCGATCTCGTACGGGCGTGGTGCGTGGCGTGCGCAAACTTCGATCTCAGCACCCAAGAAAAGTGCTCCTCCTCCATTTCTCCAGATCCGATGCCAAGATCAGATTTTAAAACCCTCTGATCTCCCAAAACGCCTCCAAAATCGATCACGCCATCCCCGGATCCAAGCGCCGCACTGCCAACCCTATCACAATCGACCAATTAATGATCGACCAAAACAACTCGAGAATCCCAGAAAGGACGAACAAACGATCGAACCTTCGAAACTACTTAATACATGCAAAAAGAAATAAAAAGCTATGAAAACGAGTGTTGCAATCAACCGAAGTGCACAAGAAACCCACGCGCGAAACCTCGGACGCCGGAGGTCGTGCCCTACGAAGAAGAAAGAGACGAGGGCGACGGCTCAATCAATACGCTCGTTTGTCTCGTGGGAAGGGTAGGAGAACAAGACTGGTGCGGGTTCGTCCTGGGGTCCCTGTTCTTGCGCGTCCGATTGGAGCTTGGACCCCACTCTAAATGATTTAGTAATCGAGCACGATGGAAGCATCTTAACGGTAACGCTGCTGTTGAAGCGTTCTGATGAAATCCCATCCGTCCGTTCTCATACATGAGATTATATTTATTAGAAACAGGAAAGGAAATGGATAGAGATTATATAAAAATACTTCTTTATTTAATATTTATAAAAAATTAAATAATAAAAGTACAGCGCATATTTATCTGGAAAAAAAACAATAAGTCTCTAAATCCTAACGAAGTCAAACAATACTCTCCTGCGTCATGACCAACTGTAATTTCTTGATTTATCTCCTTACAGATGATCGTGAAACTGACTGTGTGAGATCTAAGATGACGAATTCACTTTTTTCCAGAACAAGTATATATTTTGTTAACATATTTTTATTTAATAAAATATATTAAATAAAACGTACGGAGCGATGCGAGGACATGCAGGCCCTATAACTACAAGAAGGCAGCTCGTGACTGACGAACAAGCATCTCAAAAGGAGGAAGGCTTGTGCAATAATGCTTCTCCCTCAGAATGGCATGATGCACAAAGCAACATGTCATAAAGGAAGATAAACAATATAAACAGATTTTGTCTTTAATTCTGTGATATTTGTACAACAAATAGGTAGCAGTCCTCGGATTCGTTTTTTACCCCCTCTCGTTTTCCCTCACTTGGATATTTGACAACGCGACTAAAAGAATATTTTCCTTGCATCAACAAAACAATAACTTAATGAACAAACTAGGAATAATTGCATTCACATGAATTTCTCATACCTCCGCTAAGCAAGCATCAACGTCAATATCTTGGCGGCGGTCTCGAGTGACTAACACTACTTTGGGAAGGATGCACCGAGGATGTAAGAGGAACTGTAGCGAATTCAGCATCCAAATGGTTAATTTTCTGAGTTATTTTCGAAGGAAGCGTAGAAGAGGTCCGGCTCGCTGGGAATTGTCCACTGGGCGAACCAGAAACACTAGTCACACTCTGGAATTTTGTTGCATATTCTGGAACAGATGATGGCATTGCTGAACTTGATGTGCTCATGTCTTGAGGACTTGACAATCTGGACAGCTCAGACGATTCCCTCTTCTCTCTTTCTTCAGTTTCTTTGAGAAGAAAATCGACCCATAAATCAGTGAACGACTGCGAAACATAACAAAGAATGTTACGAACACCCATTTCAAAAGCATAAAATGAAGTATGTTAAAGAGGATTGATTAACTAAGCCACGCATGTCAAGCAACTCCCTCAAGATAGAGATGTATCAGTTCAGTTTATGAGGTTGACAATTTCACATTGTACTATCGCTACAATTTAAAACCGGTCAAGCTAATTCATTGTGGACTAGATAGAAACGTAACTGGCTTTGTAAAGATTCAAGAATAGGGAAAGGATAGAAAAATAAGGCAAAAGAGACAGTTGAACCTGATTATCTGAAGCAACCTGTGATGAGGTTTCAGGTGAGCTTCCTCTCATAATGCCTCCAACTAGTCGACCAGGTAGACCTAATACACCCCTGACCACACCTTTTCCAGCAGCATGTTGAGCTATGCCTATCCTCTGTTTATCTTCCTCAGAGAAACCCAACATACGTACCATAAGGTCGAGAACCTAGAATCGACAGATTTCCCGATTATTTAGTATACTAAATTGTGTTCCGCAAGTGTTTTGCGACAAGTGAATTTACCTCTTTGCTGTGGTTCCTCTGGAAGTATGTCACTAGTAATTTGATAACTATTCGCCTGCCATCAAAAGCAACATTAAACAAGTTGCATATAGTAGAAGTTGCAATAGAACAGGCCAAAGAAAATTGTTGTTTAGACAAATTTGAGGGCATTCAATTGAGAAGGTCACATCTAAGAACAATCACTGTAAATCTCTAGCTTTCTCGAGCATGGGAGTTAGTGAAGGGGAATACAAGCAGTAAAAACTAAAAGCATTTGAAGAAATTTATTTGACACGTCTAATCTATACTGATTGTATCTTCCAGACAATGAAATTTAACCTCCGAATTTATACCCTAGTTCAAATAAACCATTCTAATATGCATCCACTTTGAAACCTCACTAGCAAAACCAGCTAATCTAAATATTCAGGTGTAAATGTTGACAAGCAGGTTTTAACCGATAGAGGTTAGGTTAAAAATTTTATAGATTCTTAATTCCTTTGCCGGGTAAATAAGCTGTTACTATGAATTATTGTTATTAGGTTCAAACTGAGAGGAAAGATGGAATATTCCTTTTCATAAAAAGCTCTAGCATAGCTAGGGAATTTGACTATTTGGATTGTGAAGACTTAACATTCGAGTGTATAATTTCACTGCAGATGCATAATCATGGAATCTGATCCATCTGAATCTACATGAAAACGTGCATGACATTATTGTCTGTCTTATTGCCTCAGACAGAATTGTTTTCAGTATTTCCTGGGAAAGAAATTGCATATAGCGGCTCAATAGTGTCCTTATCATCCTGGGATGGGAAAATTCATTTGCAAGGGTTACCACACTCATATACTTGCTGATAAAAATGGTCACTGGTAAGTAAAGTCATAGGCAGATGATACATAGTTTAGCTGTTGATCCATATGCCAATCCCGTTTCCAAATAGAACTTACTAATTGATGCAGATCAAAATTAGGTTTGAAGTTGTTTTGTTTTGAAAATGCTCAAAAAGCTTGTGAGCAACAACAATAACCAAGCCTTATCCCACTAAATGAGATCATCTAAAAAACTTATAAGCAATAAATAAATAAATAAAATTGCATGAATCTAATGTTACCAAGGTATTCTATGGAATTAAGAATAAATTCACAAATATCAAAATTTCCCTTTAGACCTAGGATTTTTTTCACCAACAATTATGAGGCTTACAGAAATTTCATGATGTCCGCATAAAAAGGTTACGCATAGCATATGATGAGTAACTAAGAAAGAATCCTATTGTTACCACGGTGTCCTAGGGAATTATGATAAATTCACAAGTGTCAAAACATCCCTTAAGACCCATCATTTTATTCAACAAATTTTAGCAAATTCAGAGTTCCAAGGCTACACACAAAAGCATATGCATATGCATATGCAGATTAGACACTGTTGATGGAATTTTTCCCTTTCCAGCTCCACGAACTACATACAGCTCATTGTATTTATCAGTAAACTATGTGATCATCAGCTTAAGTATGCAAGTGAAAAACATAGTTAGCCAGGTATTACCAAAGTGGTTAGAGATGAACTCAAATAAAAAAAATGGTCTGGAATTTAAATATTACCAGTGATTGTTCATAAATTCTACAAATTAAATAATTCTTAGCTGATAGGTGAGAGATTTTCCTATGAAAATATAGGAACATGAGAGAATTCAAATATTGCACAAGCAAAAGCCAATAGCTTCCGATTCTTAAATTATATTGAATCTCAAAATAAAATGGCTGAAGGGTTGTTTATGTGGTAGTCATCAACAAAGAAGTAAAAAGAACTCAACTCTTAACATTCTTATTTTTCAAACTAGTCCAAACTCATTGCAAATATCAACTTGATCACTTGACCACATGCCTAGCATCCAAACACAGAATCAACGAATAAATTTTAAAAAGGCAAGGAAAAGAAAGAACATAAAGTAACCTGTCAACATAGTTATCTGAATCCAACGACATCCTGTTTAGTGTTGTCATGCTTTTCTCAAGAGCACGCCGTAACTTTGCATTGTCCTCCTCAAGCTTCTGTATGAAACGTTTTCCTTCTAATAACATTGTCTCTGTTTGTGTGAGTTTAGTGCCTATCTCTTCTTTTTCTCTTTTCGATATCAGTAGCTCCTGATTTGCAACCTACAAGACCAGAAAATTGCCCCCAAAATTTAGTGAAGAAAGAAATAGCAAAGCAACACATGATTTGCCTTAGTTGGGGCAATCCACTTTCCTCAGTAAAAAGGAAAACATATATTATACTCATCCACATGGCATCCAACTGGAAGTTTATAAATTATAATAGCATAAAATGTCATCTGCAATTAGAAAATACTGGGTAATACTTGGTTGGGTCTTTTAGAGTACCTCAATCCGGTTATGAGTGATAGTCAACCATCATCTCATCCCTAAGTATTCTAATATTTCTCACACAGATAATTTATGCAGCCATTAGAGTAGCCTATCAAAGAATTTTATTCTAGTAATAGGGTGAAGTATACATCAATTATAAAGATGATAAAAATGGAAATCAAGGCTTCAGAACAAATGGCTACATAGGCATCTGCAGACATATATGATGCAGTGAAGCAACATGTATGCGAACATGGGCACATATCCGGTCTTATCATTCATCAAATAGCTTTTTAACAGAATGCAGGAATTTTCATGGAATATGGTGGTCAGACCAAGCAATAAATACAAAATGTATTTCTCATGCTATGGGGCCTTCGTGTGTTACTAGGAATATGTGCAAACCAATTCAAACTAGTTGCCAGGACTACATAATTACCAACAATATCCAAATTAATGTAAACCATTTAGTTCACGGGAGTCTAAAAAATTTGCCACGGCCCCTCAATTAAGTATCTAATAAACGAGACTAGTGCATTTTCATGTTTTCTAAAGGATTATTCATTACATAGTTAAATCTGTTGATCTGCCATATAAAAAACAACATCAAAGCAACAGATTCTAAATCTAACTTCAGTCACCCAATACTGTGTGGCCATCCATGACTACTATTAGGTTAACAAACAACTCACCACCAGTGGCACCAAACCCAGAAAGCCATATTCAGCAAAAGTTTTGAGCACATAGCTGCATCAGCAGTAGAGAAATAGACAATTGTGCAACAACAAAAATTATAAAGGTAATATAATGGAACTGGTTGTGTAGGAATCAGAAAGATATACATATTTAAATTTTCAAGAATACCTTCAACAATTCAGAAAGCTTAGCACCTTCTTCTCTAGCAATGAACAGATCTCTTCCTAAACGTTCCTATTGTGGATAAATGTCAAAAATATATTATTCAGTGGACAATCAATTTTGCCAAAACAACATAATCTACATAATGATGTTATATTATATACTAAGTTCTCAAAGCATGAACAAAGACAAAAGGAGCTCACCTTTGCTTCACTTTCGGCATAGTACTGACCAAGGGCAGTCTGAAGATTTAGCAACTCAACATTTTTAGAGTCGATTATGCTCAAACAGTTTGCAAGTTTTTGCTTTAGATCATCAATTACTTCATTTAACTTATAAAGTTCATCATTTTTCAGTTTCCTGAACTCTTCCTTCTTCACTATTTCCTGCTTCAGAGTCTTCTCCAATTGCAGTACACGAGCTTTTAGTTGTTCACAATTTGCTTGAAGGTCTTCAATCATTTTACTGTCCTCGTCCATCTTGTCTGAATCTTCAAGTTCCTAGATATTTACATGTCAACTGAAATATATCAATTTATAAATGCCCTCAATTCATGAAGGCTGAAGCACCATATTGCATTATTTAGTTAGTAGTCTATCCCCTGGATATTAAGATTGAATGAAGCACTAAAATGGGGGAGAAAGTCATTCTGCCATAACATAGAATATCAAGGTCATTTTTAAATTCCAGCACAAGCCCTACTGCAGCAATCACATAAATTTAGGAAAAATGCTTTCATGCAGCATTTTTTTTTCCCTTTCAGATCAGGAACTAGAAGAGTAGCCCACTAGACCTCATCAATTGTGTTCTGCTTGCAAAGGTAAGTGGCGAAGGAAAAATTTATCTCCAGATCTTCCCAAGATAGTCATAACACGGTGGTTGTTTTGTTTCTTTTTCTGATTTTTTCCCTTAATTTTGGAGAAAATTAAGCATCTTGTATGCAAAAATAAATATTATACAATGATGTCAATATTTTGATGATAAATGTTTTTTCCCATTTTTTTCAATATTCACGTTCCTTTTTTCTGGTAAATGAGAAACTGAAAACAGAAAAAAGGTAAAATTTTCACTACCAAATACATGAAATAGCATTAACACTCCGATATTGACAATAGATGAATGTTCTTTTTTAATACAGACCTTATTTTAAGCTTACACTGGCTTCAATGTTTTAAAACCTTTTCCTTTTCTAGGTGACCATATATGACTCCTCTCTGCCTATTATTTATTTTTAACCGCCAAGTTTTGGGATTTGTGTTCAGACAGTATCTGCTCAAGTTACTCATGCACTTGATTAAAACAATGGGGACTTTTTATTTGGATAACTTTAAGATGGATCAATTCCATGAGTTAGAACCCTCTTATGAGTAGGTGTTCTTTTATAAAATCAAGTAGGCATGCCAAATTATACTTAATTAAAGCCAAGTGTGAACAAAGAATGAGAATCTTAACTATCATATATAATGGTCTGTTCAAGTACATGCATGCCTAACTAATTCCAAAACCGAACCACTACAATTCAAGAACTGGTCCAGTACATTGTCATTCTTATGACTTGAAAAGTCTACAACCAGAAAATCTGGCTCAAGTTGAAATTATATCGACGCAAAACTTTTTCAAAATTGCTTTTCCAGGTCATGGTGAGGTGACTTTGCAAGTCAAAAATAATTGATAAAAATGTAGATGATATTAAGAGTAAACAAAATTAAGAAGATAACTTTTCATTAGTGTGAATTGATTATAGAAAGATGCTTTAAGAAACGCAAAGTAGAAAAGAATTACCTTCTCAAGTAAGTGTTGCTTTAGTCGGGCTGACTCCTGTAATGCTTTGTCTCGTTCTTTGTTGGCATCTTTGAGTTGTTCCTCCAACTTCCTTAATGAAAGACTCATCTTCTCAACATCCTTCAATTTGTAATTAGTAAAACACTAATAAATAATTGCATTCCTTAACCATGTCCGAAATAAATGTGCACTAGAGTACATGTTAGCCAACATATGTAAAACACTTACAAATAATCACATTCTTTAACCATGTTTGAAATGTGCATTAGTAGAGTACAGTATAGCCAACATATATGATATAAGAAACAACTTGTAAATTAGTGTCTCAATGTGGATAGGTATGAGGAGATTCAGAGGAGCTGAAGACACAAAAGTACAAGGATACAAGTTATTATTGTAGAATATCACACTGTGGAAGATGGAGGCTCACTTTAACTGTAAAATAGTCTTATGGAAATTCCGATACATAAAAGGGGGGAAATATCAAAATCATCAAATATCATATTATGGAGGATTCTCTGACACAGAAGCATGGTCATCCAGAACCAAAAATCAGCCAAAGGAAAATATAACAGGAATCAAAACTGGAGACACGTCAATAGAGGAAGCAAAATTTGAAGCAACTATACTAATATAAATACAGTAACAGCAAAGAGCTAAGTTAATGGCAGTCAGGAATTAGACTAGTTTTCAGACAAAGTCCTAGTAGCAGATGAAAATGTTTACCGAAGGATTTAAGCAGGAATGAGAGGAAAACTTATCACTACAATGTGAGACTATGCAGACTATGATAATGCATATTAAAGTTCAAAGGTAGTAACAGCAATAGGATCTTATTCATTCAAGTATGGAAGGTGAACAGTGGGGTTTGAACATATACATGGCCATGCCATTAAAGTAGGATTCGACAAACGTACATAAGCAGAAACTAGTTTTGCTCCTCACATTTTTCATGAAACCATAAAAGCAACCAATACCTCTGTAGAATCAATTTTCTCAGTTGAAGCTTTCATATAAAGTTTCAAATTCTTCTCAAGTTCATCCTTCTCCACCTATAGAAATAGCTTAAGTTAGAAATTTCCATTGTAAAAAACTCTCAGGACAACTTACTAAAATCAAACACAGTTACAAGTCCAATGCAAAGGAGTATATTTATATAGTTGGGTTTACATATGCAGACACCAACCTTGAGTTTAGCATTCTCCTCCTCTAATTTGTTAATCATGTATTTCACACTTTCAATAGAAGCATTAGATTCCTGAATCATGTCTTGCCGTTTAAGGGCATCCTCCAATTGTCTTAATTCTGATATTTTTTCATCCACCTTCATACGCAAATCCGTCAACTCAAAAGAACTCTGAAGTTAAAAAGATAGCATGTCATGCATAATGCAAAATAAATATGTTCTAGGAAGAAAAGTAGACTGCCTGAGTACGGTACTCAACCAATAAATATGTACTTGGTGAATTATATTCCTCCTACATTTACACTTAGATAATAGAAGGTAAATACTTTGCTAACTATTTAACAGAAAGAGTGCTAGTGTAATGCATCTCTATTCATAAAAAAACTGGTTTCGCATATATGTGATACGACTGGAGCACAAGCAAACTTACAACAAACACTCACCATCTCCTTATCCTTCTTAAGATCACCGAGTTCTCTCAGATAATCCTGCTTCAGCTGACATTCCTCTGTAAAGCGTTAAATATAACTCAACATTAGATCAGAACTATGTAGTCAGCTAATTAATAGAATAGAGTAATGAAAACAAAAGACATACTTTGCAGTTCGTGTCTTATATTTAACTAACTATGACATGGAATATAGAAGACAATATTTAATTCAAATAAAAAAGGAAAACTATCCTAAACTTAAGTGTAATTGAATATTTGGAAGCTATGTCAATATGGAATCATAATGGGATGACAAACTGGATGGAGCGATAATAAGTTAGGATAGCTTTGTTAAATCGAAAGGTGGGAATCAATTTGTTAAAAGCAGTAAACAAAATGACATTTTTTGTAATTATCCATGACAAATAAATAGCAGCAGTTACAACTACCTTTCCATTTCCATGTGAATCTGCATGCCTTAGATCCACATTTTGTGGTAGGACATTGAGGTCATAAGTTTGTATATCTCCATTGCGAAATCCATCCTGCTTAGTGACAGTAAGCTTTTGTGTATGATTTCCCACCGAATGTGAATTCTCTTGGGGAAAATACTTTTGCAATCTGTTGCTTTTGTGTATGATTTCCCACCGAATGTGAATTCTCTTGGGGAAGATACTTTTGCAATCTGCTGCTTGATTGTTCAGCATTTCTCTGAAAATTTTAAGACGTATGAATAAAAATTCTTAAACTATGGGGAATACAGGGCACATTGTAATGTTCACTAATGATGTGAGAACAATAGTGAGCCTCTTCACGACAAGTGGAAGGAGAACTAGAGCCACTGCTACAAGAAACAATATTCAGAGGCCAAAAACAAGCCTACCATGCTTGGAACAACTAATAAAAGAATTGCCTGCTAAAGTTTCATCCAGGAAACAGGGGAAAGAATGATCTTTTAAGATAACTTATTAAATATTACCATAAGTTAATATATAACAAGAATAACAGCATAGAACAAACTGTATAATTTCAGTATTTCATTATTCTTTGAGGTACTGGAAGCATGATGATCCAAGAAAAGCTGAGAAACACCCTGCTAAGGTAATTATAGATGGCAAAGAGACCAATAACCATTCCATCTTTTTTCCCCCCAAAAGGTAGATTAACCTCAAACCACAGTGCATAAATGACATTAGTGGCAAGCTTACCTATATCATTATATCATCTTTTGCGTCCAAAAGTCAGTTTAAAAACCTCATCTAAGTAGGGATTGACTCAAGCAACATGTCACAATATATAAACGAACTAAAGTGGCAAGATCAAGTGCAATATACTTCAAACACATGACAGTCACACACTTTTACTAAACAAGAAAAAATATTAGAGAAGGTTGCTAATCATCTCTAAGGTTGTACATACTAGATATCTGTTAGACAAAAAAATCAACGATTTGAAGTAGGTAGCATTGTGGCTTGCATGTTCGAAGTGCTGGCTATTCTAATGTCACATCATTACCAGAGATTAAAATGCATTGGGTATGTTACGTCCCAAGATGAGCAAGTCGAAACTCATACTATGATCCCATGCCGCCATGTGGCTAATTCCATATAGGTCTCAGATAGCTATTTGTCACTCTCCACCATGTCAAATATAACTGATGATATGTATACCACTCATTCAGAGAGTCTTATGTTCGTGTAAAACATAGTCATACAAAGCATGAAATATTTGACCAAATAATTGCCAATAACATTCAAAGATTGAATGCTTGATGATGCGGCAGCAAATCCAAACATCAAAACTGTCCTCAAAACTGAGTCAAAATTGATTGCATCACTTACTAAAAACCATGAGGCAAATCTCTCCAAGTCTCATAAACATTGACACTAAAAGTTACCTTGAGAAGATTAGAAGCATTTGATAATGTTGTATGGCTCTCATCACTTGAAGGATGTATTATGGAAGCTTCCAAGCTTTTCTTTAGAGAACCATTTTCATCACGAAGTTTAGAAAGTTGATCCTGTCAGAAATGATAAATAATATAAGACATAGGAAGATAACAGCTCATTCTGTCTATTTGTTTGGAATACTCCTTAGTATATAGGAAAAAACAATTGAATAGATTGTTTATACTATCTTGTTACCAGACTGGCTAGTAATCTGCCAAACAAAACTTTCACCACTTGAAATAAGGCATGACAAATAATAGTATAACAATCCCAAAGAAAACTATAAACAAAGGAACGTTGTCATATGAAGCACCTACATTACAAACATAATCATAAGAGAAGAAAGGTGTGGAATCAAACTACCTCTTTCTCCTTCAGCATAGCAGCATAATTCACTGAAAGGGCTCTAATCTCAGCCTCAGACGATTGCAGCTTCAGGATATCAGCTTTGTATTTGGCTATCTGAATTTGAACAGATGGAGAACAAGAAATAATCCAAGTTGTGCATGCATATTTACATAAAATGTCGGTAGCCAATACAGCACTCACACCAAAAAAAAAAAAATGTTTGTGTAACATTATACTTATTCTACAGTGCTCATATCAAACTTGTTAAAAGATTATTGATTTATGAGTTTAATATGTCCCAATGTATAATACAATTTTTAAAGGATTCACAAAAAAAAAAACATTTCAAGTATGTGCTATAAGGACATAAAATATAAACCTCACAAACTTATATGTGCGCTAACCAATAAATTACTTGAAATAAAAGGATTCAGACAAGAAATTCTAAATCAACAAAAAGAGTTTATTATGGATTTTTCACACTTATTATACATATAATTTACGAAAAATACTTTCTTTCATGAATTATTTGAAACTAGAAATCACTGATTCACACATTTCCAAGGATATCTATATGTAAGACACTTATATTCCTACATGAAGGAAATAAAGCTTAAATGTATATAATTGAATGTTGTTCCTTGCTTCAATTTGAAAAGTGCTAAGAGAAGCAAATTGGGCTTAGGCCAAGGCGTAAATACTGGTTATGGTGCTAGTTTTGATGGTTGAGCAGAATGATAGGGCTTCATTGTCGGTTGATAAATCATGTTTGAATATGAGGTGTAAATTACCATCAACCAAGAGGAAGGTGAAGTAGAACGTCTATATTTTCGCCAACCCTTCTTGATGCCCTTTCTTACAAATGAACTTTCCTTGATGTTCATTGGCCCTACTATTGCTCATTTTCCCACCCATCAATCCTCACACATAGACCTACTTATTGCTTTCTGCTTGTCATGCTCCCTCACTAATCACTCCTAGACGTGACTCCCCAATGGCATACTAAGTGTCATTGTTCTGAGGTAGATATTGGCACAAAGGATCAAAAAGATTCAAAAAGCCTGTTTTGGGTGATAATTAAATCCTTGCCTCAAACAATGAAAAAGCCAAGCACCCAAGCACTTTCAACATCAACATATCCTACGAGTCTAATATAGGGAAAGAACATATAGTGATCCTCACAAACTTGTTTTGCTTCTCCCATGTAAAATGTTTTTTCCATTTAAGATATTTTTCAGGGAATATTTTTAATACAAATTTTAACAAAGGTGTACTTTTTCTCATTGGTGAAAGAGGGAGAAAAGATTTCCCCTCTCCTCTGAAGAGGGTGAATTGGGCTCACCAACAAGAACAGAGGGCCAAGGAAGAGTTTGGCGATGAGGGCACAAAGCTAAGGGACTAGCGACAGGGGCAGAAGAAGGGGGCTTGCCAAGGAAGACGAAGGGAAGGAAAGAGTCTTGTAGATGAGGTCACAAGAGCGGAGGAATGACTATAGAGGCTTGTGGATGAGAGTAGACGGCTTGCATACAAGAGCAAACAATGGAAGGGGTAGAGGAGACTCACTATTGAGGGTGGATACACAGATAGGCAGGTGGAAAATAACTTTCTGCTCGAAAGTCATATTTCTCTCATAGTTTTTGTTGACCAAGATTTTACCACATACCAAATATTGAAAGCTCAAAAAAAATATCCTGAAAAAATATTTTGTGTCAACAAACAGACCCTTAGTAGTACAAGTATCCATTGGTTATTTATCAAAGTCCTGAGAACATGCTTAAAAATCCTCAAGTTTCACTGGGCTAAATGCTTTAAAAAGGGAAAAGTGTAAAACAAAAGATGGGCAACAACATCAAAGTGACCACAAAAAGTTGATCACTGGCATCATCTTGATTTTGCTTTAAATGCCCAGCTCACTCTAGTCTAGTACTCAGGACGGAATTTCAGTGACATAATTTATGCCTTGAAGAATACCACCAAACCCACAATTCAAATAAAGTTTCTTTTAGAGGAATCTAACAACAAGAAATTCCTAATTTTTCAGGCGTAAGTTGTGAGGAGGCAAGGGTCGCGGAGTAGGTCCATATAGACTGACATTATCCTTTCAATTACTTACTTCTCGCATACAGCAATTGATCTATAATTCAGAAGAATCCATCAAGTTCTTGATTTTCAGTTAATATCCCAAATTATCAGGATCATTGTCCGTAAAAGTTTGATTCTTTCCCCCAACTCCCAAAACTCCCAAGAATGAAGTGCAAGCAAATTTTCACTGAAGAAGCAAGATTTCGTGGCTTCAAGAATTTGGGCATACCTCATCGTGGTGTCCGGAATCAACACCGTTAGCGACGGGAGACCTGGCAGGCGGAGAAACCCCGGACAATCTCCGAGAAAACCGACGTCCGGAGGAAGGATAATCCGCGGCTTCCCCGCCCCGGGAACGAGGGGTCTCGAGATCATCGGCGGCATCCAATACCTCGTTGGCGAGACGTGAGAGGCTCTCCCTGTAGGTGGCGATTGAACTCCGCATGGTCCTGCGCTTCCTGGATCCGAAGGCGCCCACCGCCGGACTGGGGAGGGAAGGAGGGTTTGCAAGTGAGAGGCGATCGAAAGGCAGATCTGACGACGGTGGGAATGAAGGGGAGAGAAGGAAGCGGTAATTAGCTTCGATTGCAATTCTCGCGAAAGTTATTTCCTTTTTTTTTCTTTTTAAATAGCCCTTTTATGTTGGGAAAATTCACAAAAGGGACTTGTATTTAATCCATGACAATTAA
>JBBMKF010131855.1:0-19586 GCA_037834155.1 Curcuma caesia
CTATATTTTTTGAATGATGATATTATTTTTTTTTTGTATATTGTTCATAATGATATTTCAGGACTATGCGATAGAATTTGTTATCCAACAGTTTTACGCGGTCAGTTCTATGATTATTTATGAAGAAGTAAATCGAGAAGTTGCAATTAACCACTACGAGGAAGGACATTACCTTGACTTCGTCGAGATTTGACCCTTGTCCACTACAGTAAGTTTGTCCCGCAATAACCAACTCAATCATGTTCCGGGGGCACATAATATATTTTAGACTCTTCAGTAAAATATAGAATTCGCCACTCAAGCGACCTTACACGATAGGACTTAGAGATTAGGGAATACAATAAAAATATCATTTTTAGAATCTAATAAGTGTAAATCAATCTATGTAATCTTTTTAAAGCCCCAAATAATAAAAATAAAATTCTAAGATTTAATTTTGATGCATGCTCAGACCAAATGTCTCTCATCGACCTACGACTTAATGAAATGAAGTATATTAGATACTGAATTAATTGATCGTGTCAAGCATTAACACAAAGGAAATATAGAATAAAATAGTAACGAATGAAAACAATGTTGACAAGATAGATTTGATACGATTATTTAGGACATGTGCGAACTAAAAGGGGATGAATAATTTTGATCGTTCGTCTTTTAGATGCACAACAAAAATCTTAAAGTGAAGCCAATGAAATAAAACATAACATTAATAAATTTATTTTACTTGGTTCACCACTTGCCAAGGCGACTATGTCTAAAGTTTAATCTTAACTACTACTACTATTAATCCTTCTCCTTCTTGAATATCTTTTGGAGGCATAAAAACCTCTTATAAATTTATGATTACACACAACACAAGTAAATGCAATAGATAAAAGCAAATACAATGAATGTAAACTACATACATGAATCTTGCTTTCAGCACTTTTTAGTTGATTGAAATTTACCTCTTGTTGATTCAAAAATATACTAACACTTCGCTTTAGAACCTTTAAGAATTGACATCGAAAATCTCTTTGAGACCTTTATTTTTCAACCTTCAAGTCGGGACTGATTTTCACCTATCAGTCGACTGATCCATTATAGATTTAAATGTTGCGCTAACTCATCAAGTCAATGGTTTCATCTATTTCAGCATCAGTCGACTATCCATCACTATCAGTCGATTGTTTCCTAATCAGTTGAGTCATGTAGTTGAGTTTTAAACTCTTTGTTGCTCGAACAATGACATTAATTGATTGATCATAATCAATTGAATTTTGAAGCTTTTATATACTGCTATAATGTCTATTAGTCGACTAATTAAACCTATAAGACAATTATTATTGCAACAACATTGTAACAAAAATACTGTAGCAGTTTTGTAACAACTGTAATTTTGAGGTTTTGAATTTTTTTACATGCATTAGTGGATTGATATACTCTATCAATCGACTAATACTTTTATTTTAACCCTATCAAAGTCAAAGTCTCATATTATATGGTATCTAATTAACCTTAATATATCAAGACTTTTCATGCTTGACATGACATCTGGATTGGCCGTCGTATGCGTTTCCCGATTTACCCTGGTGGTCGGTGGGAAACTTCCGTGGGATCGGACCGGCCACCTTCAGAGATTGAGTCCATGAGACTGATTGGGATTTATCATTTTTTTTTCATGCTTGACATCCAATCAACTTTGCCTCCATCGAGACTTTCCATTGCCTAACACTTGATCAATCTTAATTTGCCGAGACTTTTTCGTTGTCTATCATCCAGTCAACCTTGAATTGTTACGACTTCACATCTTATGCCAACTCTTATTGGATTTTCGACCACCAAGTGTTCAATTCGGTCAACCATGACTCACTTGAACTTTCTTCTCATGCCAACTTCATGTTGGACTTCCGATCATTAAGTGTTTGATTAATCATAACCCACTTAGATTTTTTCACCGTCAAATATCTGATCAATCTTGATCTACCTTACTCTTTCTCAACCAACTAACATATTGATCAACTGTCAAGTATATGATCAATCTTGACCTATTTGATGTCTCACTCGATCAACTAACTTATCAATCAAATATTGAAATTTCAATTTAAGTCAAATCAAATTTGATCAACCTTGACTATGACTAAGAATTGATTGCACCTGCCCCCGGGACATAGGTGAGTTGGTTACGACGTAGCAGATTTGTAGAAGAGGGCAAGAGTTCGAATCCTGGTGAAGCCAGACAATACTCTCCTGCGTCGTAACCAACTACACTTTCTCGATTTACCTCCTCACAGATGGTCGTGGGGCCGCTAAGGTGGCGGATCCACCTTTTTTGCAGAAAAGAATTGATTGCACCAACAATAATTTCAAACTTATTCATGCTAAATAGTCTATTAATTAGTTAGGTGAATCCCTCTCACGAATCTATTATCAGTTAATCCTTTCTAAACAAAGTAAAACTCATACACACCCAATAACTCACGGGAAACTATAATATATTTTCTCTTAATATAAAATGACAAAATAAGCAAAGTGAAGAAGAATTAGCAAGGGCTTATAGCACGTAGTCACGATAAAATTATAATTGTTTTTGTACACTCAAGCAACCACTAATTCTTTGGGCATTCATTTAGAAATCTTGTTTAGTCACTACATTCAATTTTAATCATTTATAGGTCTTTAACTTTGACGATTTTCTTCATTATCCTTGAGATTTAAGGTTTAGGTCCTTCTAATAGTTTTATCGGAATCCATTCAATGATTTAAGATTTTCTAAGGCTCCAACAATAGAAGGACTCTAAAAATTCGAAAGATGATTTTTTAAAAATCTTTTGTATTTTTGTCAAACTAAAATCCTTTATTATTTTAATTAACTTTTAACACACCATTCCCTCTATAACTTAAAACTCCTCATGGGTTTGAGGAATATCGTACAAGAGTGAAAAGAGGGTAAAACTGGAAATAGAGTATTAGAAGGGTTTAAATGGTTATTATTTGATTAGAACCAACTTGGGGACTGATTTGGTAAAATCAAAAAAGCAAGGAGTTTTTTTTTTCTTTTCGCAGTCGATTGACGACGACTCAAAACCCTGAAGCGGATTCCCTTAAAACCCTTCGCGGCCGGTTGCTCGCCAGACGTGCCGCCGATCACAAGGCAGCCGGACGCCTACCGGACACAGATTGCAACCGTGCGCTTTCCGCCATCTCAACCGAGCCGACGTCTTCGAGCCGGTGCGCTTGCTCCCGTAGGCCATCCTTCGCGGCTGCAAGCTTCCGATTTCAGACGGGGGAAAATTGGCTCTTCCGCCGGATTCCTCTTGTTAGGTAAATAGGGGAAAGGGAGTACGGAAGCTGGGTCGGAAATCGTGCTTATCCGCAGATTTCAAATCTTTCCGCCTAACACAGCTTTAGTTTTTTTTCCCCACCTTGAAATCTGCCTCTTGCATTCGTTTCTTCAACCAGCTCGCTGTCGGCCAAAGGTGGGGGCTTTCAGCTTCTGTCCTTTCGTGGTTTGCGTGGATCACATTTAGATGGAAGATGCTGATGATATTTCCCCTGGCGGCGACCTCCCACAAGGTATTTTTAATTCTTAAGGCCGCTCGATTGCTATCATGACGAAACTTGCGTTTTTTCTTTCATAAAAAACGTTCCTTTTAATATCGAATATTTTTTTTGAGTTGTTCTTTTGTGTTATCGATTGGTATTTTCCATAAAATTTGATCGTTTGGATCTTCTTTGAAGGAGAAGAGGAACTTATGGATGGAGAAGACTATATTGAAGAAGAGGACAACATAATTGTAGAGGAGGAACCTAGAAAAGAATTGTCAAGTTCGTACAGAATAAAAATTATTGAAATTTTGAGAAACCTACATTCTCCAGAGATAAAAATTTATTCAGATGCCTCCAGGAAGTTCATTAGTTCGTTGAGGGGGGAAATAGGCGGAGAGATCCTACATGAATACATTCAGTTGTCTCCACAATGCTCTGAAATCGTGGAAGCTTGGAGGATTCATCAAGGAAAACCTGGGATGGTGCATATATTGTCATTAGTTTCTGTGATTTTTAACCACCCTGAAGGGAAGTCTCAGACTAATGGATTAGGTAGGAGTCTTGATAAATTTGCACGATTGATAATTGACACCAAAATGAGTGACATTTATGCTGAACTTGATAGTAATGAATCAAGACGTCAGATGACAGCCCTGGACCTTTTGGCTTCAATAGTTAGGCGTGGTGGACGATTTGCTTCTGAGGTTGCCAAAAACTTTGATTTTAAGCTGCAAGTTCTTTTTAAGATATCAGGACTACAAAAGAAAGGTAGGGAGGAGAGGCACGGCTTAAGACGGTCCATGAGGAGGGCATTTGTTGGCTTTTTCATGTCATTTATTGAAGTCGGGAATCCTAGGCTAGTGAAGCGGGTTTTGCAGCAAGGCGAGTTGTATTCCGTGGTGCTCCGTGGACTTGCAAGTGATGAGACTGAGACTATAACGTATGTCATCACTACACTGCAGAACAAGGTCCTTTCTGAAGATTCACTGGTACCACCCTCTATCCGGAGTGTTATATTTGGGAGCATCGCCTTAGAGCAGTTGTGCCGCATTTCAGGAAATCCAATGGCAGGCGGTGCTGCTGAGCTTGCACATGAGATTTTGGTAACGGCATGCACTGATCCATGTAATGGTTTGATGCCTGGTTTAAAATTGAAGGGGAATGTGACAAGGCTGCTTGAGCTGATGAAGAAGTTGAAGGTAACAGAGGTTGGTTGCCATAGAGATTTATTATTGGCTATTTCCACCAAGTGTCAATCCTTGGCTGCAGCTTACATGGATGCTTTTCCCTACAATGTTGAGCCCCGGCCATTGCCTTCTTGGTCAGTTACATTGTCCTAAATTACTTTTGTCTCCTTTATTATTCTACTCTTTATAATATGAATATTTCAGGTTTACTGCTGTATCCGTTGCAGCTGATGTCATTTCTTCTGTAGATACTGAAGCTAGTGCCTTGTCACTTGCTTATGCTTTTGAAAATCTGCCATCTACAGTCAGTGATCAGTTGCAAAACATCTTTAAGAACATCATTCCCCGAGTCTGTAGTCGATCATTAGTAAATAAGGGATTGCTTCATGCTGACATTCTTGTTAAGCATGGTTCTCTCAGACTTATTATGGAATCACTTAAGTCACTAAAAGTTCTTGTCACAACAGTAGATAATGCTTTGAAAAATCGTCTTCATGAGAAAATAGTCAATTCACATGGCAAAGAGATTGTTGAACTGCATGGTCCTCCAGGGTTGAGTTCCTTTCTAAGAGTGGATAAGTTTGTAGATGATGGAGCATTGTGCCCTGATAATGTAGGAACCACAAAATGGATGTCTCTAAGGCAACACATACTGGACGAGATAAGAGTGTTGCTGCCTGATCCTCAAGTTTTGCTCAAGTTGTTATCTTCACTAAGCTACAAACATTCGGCAAAGCACTCAAAGAGCTTAAAGAGAACCAAGACCATGGCTGAAGTTTCAGGAAAGAGATTGAAGTCTGATACCACTATAGAGAATGATGATATCGTTATTGGCGGAATTAATACTTCACCTGTTGCTGAACTTGTTAAATATGAAAATGAAGTTAATCATGAAGTTACCATCGCTGAGTTGGACAGGGACAAAGATCCTAGAGCAATAGTAGCTGAGATATGGAAATTAAATAAAGAGAAATTGGTCACAGACAAAGAAGTGGATGAACAAGATTATTTTTATGCAAGGCTGCTTGATGTCATTGCACTCTATATGGTAATTCTGTGACTTGCTCTTCATTTTGCGTCAATAACATAACTCTAATGCAAAACTTAAACTAGAAGAATTTGTTTCCTTTAGAGTGGGTACTATTCTAAAGATAGAGTTAAAGAATGCTTAGGCATCAATTCACTATTATAATACAGCGATCATGTGTAATTGATTGATACTTGCAATTTTTAACTTAATTGTAACGTTTGATTCTGTTCGTCTGCATACATACTTCTACTTGCATGCAGTTGTTTTTCAGTGTGATCATATTATTTCCAGATTAATCACACCTTATTACTACATTATTTTATGCTGTGCTTTGTTTGGCTCTAAATTGTTTAGAGGATGCTAGTTGATGATAACCACTGTCATGTTAAATCTTGCCATTTGACCAAGCGTTTTTGGGTTCCAAAACAAAGAATGTAGAAAAGAAAACACATTCTCTTACAGTATAGCAAAATTTGAGAATAGAAATAATGGAGTCAAGTGAAACATAAATGTTTAATGTGCAATTAAGAAAACCATGATGTAATTTTACAACCATTTATAAATTTGATGCTTTTGAATCAATAGTTTGGCACACTTCTTAATTGGTTATGAATTATGGTTTTAACACTAGGAACTCTTAGTTTTAAAATGGTTCAGAACAGGTTATGAGCTCAATTTTTTGCTTTCCTTAATCATTTCACCGTATTATTTGCTTATAAGTTAGCCTCTTTGTGCCTAATTTGTCTTGCACCTCTTTGGGTTCAATAGAAAGCCTAACTCAAACCTGGGATAAAAGAGATGCTATTAGTAGTCTTAAAATATTGTAACTGAAGCTATTGAAATGGTGATCCAATTAATGGTTGACAGTTTCTAAGAATTGTGGAATCTTTTGTTCAGTTCTATGTATTGTGAAAGGAAGATCTAGAAGTTTTTCTGGTTTTATGTTGAACAAGGATAGTTGTTTTACATTTTTTTCAAGAGACTTAAAATTTTCTTTTGAGGCATTTGTTTTAATAATGATTTGAAATGACTTCTTGCAGTGGATTTTGCCAAGTGCTTTTGAAGGTTCTTTTGACTTTTTCAAAATTCTGCCAAGTAATATTTTAAGTCTTCCTATAGCACAACAACAATCTCTATTGTCTTTGCTGGTAGAATCAATTGGACAATCTCCAGGAAGTAGTGCTTCAGCCAGAATTCCAGATTTTATGTACAAACACCTGCAACCTTTAATTAATCTCTTGATATATTCACCATCTAAAGAAATCAAAGATCTAGCATATATATTGGCAAAAGCATCCCTCATCAGCACTGGGGCATTCGACCAGAATATTTCAGAAGTTGATGCCTGGATGATCTCCTTACCTGGCTTTAGCCAAGCGTCACATTCTTCTGCGGACAACAAAAGAGCAGAAACATTTAATAGCTTATATTCAGTTGTCATTTCATTTCTTTGTGATGCTGTTTCAACCGTGGGAAATAGTTTATACAAATATTTTGACCAAATGCACAAGCTTATCTCTAATTTTGAAAATTTTCATGGTAAAATTTTTAACCCTCAAATTACCTTGTTTGTTCATCTTGACATTTCAACCAAGTGGCTGTTAAGGCCATTAGATATTGTGTCTACACAAACTTTTATGCTCTGTGGTTCTCATCTCCTGTTTTTCCCATCCTATCCTCTGTTATTGTATAACAATTTTTGTGGTTGGTGATCTTGATTATGCTATATTTCACGTAACTCAGCCTATGTTGAATATTGGGATGTCAGGTGTAGTTTTGCTTCAGCATACTTCTGTCTTGAAAATATTTAAGTTAAAGATTTCTGTTTTCAAGGTGAGGAAACTTGTTTGTGAAGTTATTAGATTACAAAAGAAATCATCTGCTATGCTATCTGGAAAGGAATTCTTTTGAGTCAAAGTTTTTTTTCTTTCTTGTATTTGCACTTCGATTAAATTTATGAATTAATGGTAGTCATTTATACTGAGAATATTATATAAAATAATTATACTCCATTCAATTGTATACTTGGTAGGAACATGAAAAATATAGACTGGGTCCTTTGGCAACAACTTTAGATTTCAGTATAAATGCTTATCGTATCACGTATTGCATAATGGTTTTTAAATTATAAGGTACACAATTTGCACTGACACCATGCCAGCATTTTGTCTCTTGCAATTTGTGCAGGGTTGGACTACATGTGCATGGTATATACTTTTTGTTAAGTATCTGTATTGCCTCATGCCTCTAAATGACACAAATTCTCCTATGATTAATATTGGCTCATCTTTCTTAACTCTCAGCTGTTTGCTTTTGGTTATGTGCTAAAAGTTGTGCTGTAATGGTTACTTCTACTCCATTTGCCATTAAATAGTTTGGAACTTTTTGGCACCTATGAAATAATTTGCATGCTTTTTCTTTACGTCTTTTGTGATGAGCTTGACCTTTTTAGGTATGACTTTCATTTTCTCTCTTTTCTGTTATATTTATTGAGCTCATTTTCTTGCTCAAACTGGCCTTGATTGCCACTTTAATTTCTTGTAGATGATTCCCCTGGATTTAGCCCTTTGATCATTTGCATCTTTCAGAAGTGCTTGAGGTTGCTTGAGTCAGATACGGGAACCTTCAAGTTATATGAGAGATCTGTTGTTTCATTGTATGTATCTAACACCCTAAAATTGATTTTACAATCACAGGTATACAGTCTGTGCTACCCTCTCTAAAATTTTCCTATCTTATGTTTGATGAATATGACATTCATGTAATATTTGATAGGTAGACATGAAAATACTGCCTGGTCTTATAAATTCAATATTGAATGAGAAGTTTGTGGATGATTCAAAGAATTCACTATGTGAATGGAGGCCACTGAAGAATCTATTTCATTTCTCCCAAGATCTTTTAAACCAGAAAGGATTTACTTTGTACTCCATGCCAGAGATTACAACAGAAGGACTTGACTCTTTCCAATTTATTCATTCCAAAATGAAGGAACTTGCAGGTCGGCCGCAAGATGAAGTAGCCTTTGCACTTTTATCTTCAATCATATGTGCTCCGGTTGAGGATCTCCTAAGAAATCTTCATTTCCTTTTCACAATTGCTCCACTGCAATTTAATTCTCTTGTCCCATTCCTGTCATATCTACTCTTTATTGAACCAAAATTTCTTCCTGAAGCTATTAATTTGCAGCCGAATATGTTTCTTTCTTGTCAGAATAAAACTGATGATGTAAATGCAGTACACGACTGCAAAGGTAATTTCAACCATTCACTGTGTATAGATGATTATTTGGCTGATATAACATTATTCTCAGATGCTGCTGTTTCCAAAAATTCAGTTGCTAGTGCATTGTCTTCATTTTTAAGGCATGCTCCTTTTTGTGCACTAGTTTCTTCATTTGTTAGCTTGGGCAGCTATGGGAAATACTCAATCAGAATGTTAGAAATAGTGCGCTCTCCCTTATTTATAGATCTGCTTAAAGATAAGATAGCCAAAGGTTCAATTGATGACTTGGTTTTATTTCTCGGATGTGTACTCTTTTGGTCTCACCGTATACGGTCATTTTATAAGGCTGAGCCATCTGATGTTCTTGAAGAACTCTTCCAAGTGTGCTTCACTCTTGTAGAGTGCATCTTTGAGCATATTCTGGTAGATTCTGCAGCTGCAGTCAAATCTGTTGACGTGGAAGGATCTTCATTAACTAAAAAGGTTATAGATGCTGTTCGGCTCTTTCTCAACCACCCACTGATTTCATGGTCTATATCAGATCCAATATGCTATAGCAAAGATGTTGGAAATGATAAGCTGCTAGATGCTACCAAATCTTTTGATTCTCTTGTAATTTACTCAAAGCAAAATTTTCATAAAATGGACAGTCTTGTGTTGCAACGTTTAACTAAGCTTTTTGACAACTTCTGGTCTTTGATGAGTCAAGATCGACGTTCCTCCCAAAGCCATGTATTTGCTGAATCTGTTCTTGAGGTTTGTAGGCACCTAATTCAGAAGACAGCCCTCTTGTTCAGGGAAAAGTTTGATGTTTGTGTTGATAGGAGTTCTATGATTGGCCTTCTTCCTCACTTCTATATCTTTTACTCCATGATGAACTTCTGTTCTCCTTTTGATCTTCTTGAACTTGCTAACCGGATGTTTTCAAAGATAGAGACCGGAGCTTCTAGCTGCAGTTCTGAGCTTCTTGTGCCTCTTCATTTCTGTATGTCTATTGCTGATAGTGCATTGGATTTGCTATACAGTTATATGAAACAGAGGAATGGCACACCTGAATCATATGGGTTTTATCGAGTGGATGAGAAAAGTTTTAATGTTGCCATTCTTCAGAAGGTTTACTGCAAGATCATTGATTTGGTCTTATGCTTTAATATGAAAACTGCAACTACTTGCCTTCTGAAAGCTGTTTATATTGTGTACAATCAGAAGTCTTCATATGTTCACCCTACTTCCCTTCCATTGTACATGCTATTTTCTAGGATGATCATCCATAGTCCAATGAATTTAGTTATCTGCTGCCTAAATTCCACAAGCAAGGTTAAGGGAATGATATTGTCGTTGCTTATGGAAGTAAGTCCTTTGTTCATGAGTCTCTTTGGACAGATATTCTTGGGCATTTTGAGCAAGGGTACATCTGTTTGTGATTTCCTAAATATAGATGGTGGATGGTCACAAAGGACTAAGGTTGTTAACCAGAGCTGCAACTTTTGCCTTTCTGAGGACGATTTCATGCTTCTACTTCCAGCTACTTTGTCATATGTCACCTCACACATAAAGGATCTTAGATCTAATGAAATACTGATATTCTACTCTAAAATTCTTTTGGAGAACTTTTCAAATTGGAAGAGCTATGTGTCTGGCATTATTTTAATGGAAACAAACTCTCCTGAATATCCGTTCACATCATCTGAACATTTTCATAGATATTTGAACAATTCTCTTATTGGAAAAACACTCACTATGTTGCACTACTTTTTCACTTCAAATGGGAATTTAGTTGGGAAGAAGCAACGACTGCAAATATTTAATTCTCTTTATCCAAATTCCATTGAGCTACTTGATGATAACCTCAAAGAACTAAGCAGTTGTTCTTTTGAGGAATCCTTGAAGATCATTATTGATATTTTTGCCAAGATATCATTTACAAGGATGTTGATATCACCTGTGGAAACTTTGTCATCATGTGTGGAATCAGAAACCAGAGAATCCAGTGAGATGACTCAGAAAAAGGGTTCTGAAAGATTGAATCGTGCAAGATTGAGGTTTATGACTATATTGGTTGGTTCATTGGATCAGATTGTCAGCATATTGCCTCTTAAGAATGGTAGCTCATTCGATTCCTGTGTCCCTGTTAGTTATAGGATTCACTGTTACATGGAACATTATATTTTGAAAAACATTGTTGAATTGGCCATTGAAATGAGGAACTATCTTTCTCAGATACCTTCTGTTCCGTCTCTAGATCACTTTATCAGATCTTGCCTCCTATATAGGTTTGAGGATCCTTCTACTTTAAAAGCAATTCGTTGCTTTCTAGCTGCACTACCTGAGAAGACATTTTCTTCATCTGAAATTCTTGGGCTTTTGCTTGGGCACTCTAAGTTTGTTTCTACAATTCTCTCAAGTGAGAGTTTTGCTGATTCATCTGCTTCAATGGCTAATGAGCAGTCACTCCCAAGTGTTCTGAAATTTCTTGATATCTCTAATAATGTCCATGAATCTACTAAATTAATGGTCAAAAGAAGCTCTGATAGAGACGAAAGAAGGTTAGAATTGATTAAGTTGGTCAGAGTTTTGTTTCATTTTGAGCTTAGAGACTGCAATGTGAGACCTGAATCCAGTGACAGGGATTCAAGGGAGTTATTTTTTCTTCTTTTATCTGCTTATGGTGCAACTCTGAGTAAAACTGATTTGGAAATACTCAATCTGATGCATGAGATTGAATCAATCGAAGGATACGACAAAATTGCTGAGATGGATTATTTGTGGGGTAATTCTGTCTTAAAAATAAGAAAAGAAGTTGTCCATGATGGCCAGTCCTCTTTAGCCATGACATCTTATTGTGAATTGGCTGAAGATCAACGCAAAATGCTATTCAGAGAGAATATGCCAGTTGATATGATCAATTGTGTGATGACAGTTTTGAATTTATGTCATGATGTGTCTCAATTAACTACTTCAGTGTCGATAGAAAATCTTCTTCAGGATAAATTCCTTGATGTGATAGAGGTAATTCCAGCTTTCCTATAATTGATTTTTGTATTTTTCAGAAAATTTACATGTCACAAAGTTCCCTTAAATCCTCACTGGTACTTCTGCAGCAACCTTCATCATGTGACTCAATTCTAGGATATGATCCTGCTTTCATATTGCGGTTCTCACTCCATTGCCTTGTGATAGGGTTCATCGAACCCATTGAGTTCGCTCAGCTAGGCCTGCTTGCTGTCGCTTTTGTAAGCATTTCTTCTGTAGATGAAGAGTTGCGGAAATTGGGTTACGAAGTCCTTGGAAGATATAAATTATCACTCGAGGTATAGAAATGTTACCACAGAAGCATACTGTACTGAGCTACTAAATATAACTCTGTTATCCTTTGTCTTTGGCTATTGATGTGACACCATATCTAATAAAAGATATTATCACCTACAACCTTAGTTGATCTTGTATGAGTCTTTTTCTAGTTTGACTGACATATCTACTTATGAATTAGGCTACGTGATATTACATTTGTGACTCAATGATACTTATTTGACATTTAGCTTTGACATGCAAGTAACACCTGTGCCTGGCTGTGTCTATGTATGTTTTTTATCAAAGGTTTGGTTGGATAATTTCATGTTCTAGTCTTTTGCCTATTTATCTCCAAAATGTCTTTTATATGTTGGTAAACTGCTTTTCCCTAGCAATTGATGATTATTTAGCAACATAATTTTCACTTTCTCGACCCTATTAAGGTTATTAAATCCTTCATGTTGTGTTTTTATGGACTTTTATGCAGCCCTCTATGTACATCATCTTAAGCTACATTGTATCATCAGACTAGCCTATTTTTCAATCTCAAAGTCTTATAAACTGCAAGCTATTTTTCTCTAGAAACCGATTTACCTTTTAATGTTAGAAATAATGGGTATAATTTATTAGTCCAATAGCTAGTTCTTTGATTTAGTTAGACCTAGAGTTAGAGGCTATATTTACATGAATTTAATCTCCTTGAGAAAATAATAATACAAATTTTACTTCTCAAGTTGGTACTGGAGCAAGATTTCCACCTTCTATGCCATTGCTATCTTCTCTCTCTGATTCACTCCTATCCCTTATTTATTGCCCTTGTTTCACTTGGCAATGTGAAGTCTCGTCCTGCCTTGTTTCACTTAAACAATCTAGTTGCCCATTCCTAGTTCTATTGCCTTGAGATTACTCTTCTCTCCCCTTAGTCGCCTTCGCTCTCCTTGGATAGTTAAAAATCCCTTGTCTGGATGACTATCCCTTTCCTTTCTTGGATCAATAATTCCCTCTATAGTCGCCAATTTGTGATCCCACCATAGCTTAATAGTCCTTTCATCTTCATGGATTAACAAATCTCCTCCAACTATATGTTGATCGCTCCCTCTAAGATCACTTTTCATGCTCAGCCACTGCCCGCCCTATAATGCTTAAGCCCAAATTAACTTGTCAGTTCATCTAAGCTCATAAAGCTTCTTTATTAGTCTAGAACTCCCATGGGGGCCTAAACTTACACGTTCATTCTCTTCAGCTTAAAACTTGATGTTTCTATCAAGTTTGAAAGTACAACTCAGTTGATTATCCCTAACTGACAATAGAAGAGTCTCAATGGTGGCTACACCATCATGTAGACATCCTCTGCAACACCTCACTGTGCCTAAGATTAAGTCTGGTATGATCTCGAAGTCATATGTCAATCCATCAAATTATGTTGCCTAGTACTTAAAGATGCAGTAGTACAAGTTGCACATGTGGTGTTCATGGGAATATGTAGTTATTATTAAAGATATTGATATGAAAAATCACTAATATACATGTAATAAAAATGTGTTAATCGACGCATCCAATTCATACTTTTGCAGAAAATGTTAATGAAATAACAATTGCTTGGTCTAGTGGTAAGCGAACTAGGTGTAGAGGCCTTTTGGCCAAAGGTTGGGTTCTTATGGTTGTGTACTCATTATTCTGTGTAGTTTGATAATCAGCCATGCAGACTAATTCCAATGATGATGAGTTATTAATCCAAGAGTACAACTTCAGAAGATGCATATGTTTAAGTTTAGTGCAGATACTTATCCTAATCCTTGCAGCCTAAGAGCATATCAGAATGCAAGGTCCAAGATCCATTAAAATTGAGGACTTTGCAGAATCACCTTTGTGGTTTTACTTTGGGGAATAATCCACACTAGTCAGCTGTGTTTGTACCAGACACATGAAATTTAAATTAGAATCCGTGAATGCTTTAGTAAGAAGC
This sequence comes from Curcuma caesia, assembly GCA_037834155.1. Classification (NCBI taxonomy): domain Eukaryota; kingdom Viridiplantae; phylum Streptophyta; class Magnoliopsida; order Zingiberales; family Zingiberaceae; genus Curcuma; species Curcuma caesia. The sequence goes on from JBBMKF010131855.1 coordinate 14,228, forward strand.
TACTAATTGGGTAAAATAGTTCTCTATAAATTTGGAATCTAATATATTGAGAGTGCTCCTTATGTAAGAGAAACAATTTTTTTTCCTTCTCCAAGGAAATGTCAAGAAAGAAATGATGCCCTCATTTTCTCAACAAAGCAAAGCCAGGCACGTTATTTGGACCTCACTTCAGTTCTACTTTTATTTTTCTCGTGTTCATTCTCCTTTTGTCCATTCTCTGCTCATTTCCTTATTTAATTTTCATAGAAAGGATCTATGTTTATTAGCATTAAATCTTTCAGAATTCATTTCATAAACTATTTGGGTTATGTTGGAGGTTGAACTGAAATGGAAGATTTGCATAGATAAGTTGTTGGGATGGAAAGACTATTTGAGTATCCATTCAAGATTTGCTCACGGTGATTCATGGTCTTGGAATTCTTTTCATCTCAATGCTGGTTGATTTTTTTTGGGTCTTGATAACTAGCATACCACTGTCCAAAAAAGTTTCAATAAGTTGCAAAAACACTATTTTGCATCCATATGTTAGAAATTGCCTGTGATGTGGACCAATGTCTTGATCATTCTCCCAACTAAAGTTTTGATCTTCATCTCTAAAACTACCCATCATTCCGTGACTATTGTGATAGGTGGACCTAAATGTCTATGAGCAAGATTGTTTTATAGAAATATAGCACATTTTGATAAAATCATAAAACATCAGAGAAAAGTCAAATATAGTTGCCGGAGAAGAGATTTCCAGAATTAGTTAGTGAAGCATGTTTACTATGGTCAGTTTACGAGCTATAGGTATCACAAAGACTAGACAGTAAATGATGTTCTTATCATCTTCCAACTGTTAACAGATGAAGTGTCTCTTTAAATATAAAAATTGTCTATTTTCCTTAGCTTCTCATTGTAAGTATTCCTAGTAACATGCTGTTATATGCAGAATTCTCGAAATAAAGACCTACTGCAGCTCCAACTTCTCTTAACATATTTCCAGAATGGTATAACACAACCATGGGAAAGGGTGCCTTCCATTTTCACTATTTTTGCTGCAGAAGCTTCTTTCATACTCTTAGACACCAGGCAGAATCATTTCTTTACTATAAGCAGGTTCTTAATGCATTCACATAAAATGGATTTTAAGGTAATTATTTTCTAATCCTGTGTATTTTTTAGTGTACAAAGTCTGAATTTACTTACATTTTACATGACTACGAGATTTGACTCACTGCACACAACTTTTTCTTTATGGCTGCAGAGTGTTCCTTTGTTTCACACAACTTTCACAAGTACTGATTCCAACAAATTGGAGCACATTTGGATCCTTCAACTTTTATATGCAGGAATCAACTCAATTGATGATGCTAAAATATATAGGAGAAACAAACTTCTAGAATTCTTGCTAAGTTTTCATGCATCATCGATGTCAAATTCTCAATCTAGTTTTCTCATTCTTCAGGTATTTTCTCTCTGGATGTTATGGTTTTCTTATTTTCCTTTACCTTTTATCCCCAATATTAGTTGTTCAATGGGAAGAGTAATGCTTTGATAAAAAACCATAGTATTCTAGGTTCTTTTAGTGGTATTAAAGTATTAGTAGACTCAAATGTATTTGGTTTTTTACTCAAGATAATTGATAGCAATTTCAAAATCTAGTTCTCATTCTTCAGGTATTTTCTTTCTGGATATTATGGTAGTGAACTGTTTTCTTATTTTCCTTTACCCAATGGTTTTATCTCCATTATTTTTTTGTTGAATGCAAAAAGAATAATGCTTTGATAAAGAAAAACCATAGTTCTCTAAAGTTCTTTTACTGGCATTAGGCTAATAGTAGACTCAACGTATTGGTTTCTTGATTTAATGGAGAAGGTTGTTAAATTCTTCAAGTTCATACCGAGGTACGATTTAAATGATACAATTAGGGATCTTCTACTGGTGTAGATTGTTGTAGGCTTTGAAATTTTAAGCCTTTTGAGTGTTTAACGTATCTAAATAATTGGTTAGAGATAGCATGCATCATCATCTCTGATGACTTTAACAACTGTAGTTTATTAGAGAAAAAATGTAAAAATTAGTTTAGTTTGTCACCGTGTTGGATCCTGCACAATAATTTACGATTCCTGTGCCTAGATTATGATTATACAATTTAATTTACTTCTTATATCTTATAGATTTTTTTTTAATCATAAGTTTATTTTGGCATAGGAATGATAGGAAATTTCATATTTGGCTGAAAACTATTTTCTATAAACCGAGAACATAAATTAGTAAATTAATATTGTTTTGTTCAGGAAAATTTTCATGGCCTGTGTTCAGTTCCTAGAAATAGTTTATAGAAAAATATGAAAATTTACATCAAAATATCTGTCATAATTTTTATGTCAATTTTCAATTTGATCAATTTTTCATATTTTTATTGCTAACTATTTTCTAGAAATTGAGAATAGAAACCAAAAATGAAAATTTTCCTAAACCACAACACAACCTAAAAAAACTAAAAATTTCCATGAACCAAATGCAACTTGGTTGGATCATTTTCATCTTGTTTTTTTTTTCCTTTTCCTCTCTAATAACAAAAATGAGTTTTCTCTGTCTGGTTGATTTCTTTGTAATGAGATCCAGAAATATAAAAAAATGAAAAATGAAAATGTAAAATATGAAAATGGTGAACTAATAAAAGTTTTATAAAATTAAAAATTTCATGTCCTTTTCTTGAAAGAGTGAAAAAATATTGCCAACTGAAATGCTAATACATTTATAGAATAGTTTACGGTATTATATAAGTAGCATTCCTGTATCATAAAATATATATTATATTATATAAGTAATATTGTAATTATATATGGTTTGCTAATTATTTATAATTACTATATATAAATAACAAAGTATAAAAATATTAATTCTAATAGAATAGAATATATAATGTTATTTAGTGATATTGTATATACAATGATATTATATCTAATAATATAAATAATTAAAATTATATTATGTTGCATTATGTTATATTATAGTTTGTTTATATTTAATATTATACGAAATAATATATGATAACATAATAATGTACAATAGTTTGTAATATTTGTAAAGCATATTATATTAATATAGCAAAGTATTTTGTTGTATTATTATCATACTAGTATATATTGTTTATAAATTATATTATATTAATATAGCAAAATACTTTATTGTATTATTATTATTATTATACAAAAGGATTTTGCTGATACTACTTCTCCATCATACCATTAATGATCAACCAAGCAAGTTTTTATATATATTTTTTGTCTCCATGAATACTAGTACTTGTTTGATATACCAAACAAGTTTCCAAAGTTTCAAATTCTGGAAAAAAGTTATAAATTTTTTCATGTCATGTGTCTGCTGAAAAATTTTTGTGAACCAAAAAGGCCTGAAGGAGTCGTATCTACTCCAAGTGCTAATGTAACAAACTAAACCTTTTGACTTTCATGCAGAATTATAGTTTGTGGATCATATGGCTTGATAAGCAATGTATTCATGTGCATAATTTTCTAGCACCTTTTAGTCTAACCGTCAGCTCTGCAAGTTATTCTCATTCCATTGGTGTTTCTTTAAGTACTGCCGAGAGACAAGATTATTGAGTTTCTTGAGTGCAGTGCAAATTGGGTTTCTGTTTTCTCTAAAATTACGATGAAACATAATGGTTTAACCAGATTGTAATCCTATGTCACAGATTGTACAGAAATCAACAAAACTACCTATTCTAGCTGAATATCTGGTGAAGGAATGTGGTTTGCTTTCATGGTTATTCTCTGTTATAACATATTTCGGTGAAAAACTGCATGCAGAAGAGAGGCAATTTTCATTAACTGTCATGGAATTGATTTTGAAGGTACTAGTTACTTCCAGAGCATTGCCTACTGCTTCCAGTTGGATCTTATTCAATTCATTATTTTAGATGAAGCATTATAATTAGTATGGATTTGAGTATAATAATAGGGGACTGCTTTTGTTCGAGAATAGGACTTATTCCACATTTGTTCGACAGGAATAGTTTAATCCAATTGTTGAATCCATTATTCTGACACTGACTGGTGTCAAGTTGAAAGAACTAGAGTTGGTTCTTGATGCAAACATAATGTTTCTAATAGCTTGAATATTAATAGGTTTTGCATAGCCAAAAATAGTTTCCCAAATGAAATCTTCATTTTGGTGGAGAAAGCAAAGTTAAAAAGAATGTGTAATGGTTCATGCAAGGTTTAAAATATCGAGTCATGTCGAGGTTTCGGTCCTAGACTGGAATGATACAGTTTCGATACTGTATCGTACCGTGTTAGTATAGTTTCGGTATTTTTAAAATATAAAATATATTAACTAAAATAAAAAAAATTAATCTAAATATTTAAAAATAATAAGATAATTTTATGGATTTTAATAAAGCCTATTTAAATTATTCTCAACTATAGCTAGGAATTGATTATTAAAATCTTATTAAACTTAAGTTTAAAAAAAAATAAAATAAAAACTGTGATTGGCCACGCGTGCAATCACAGTTTGGTTGTTATATGCATATCTTGCAGAAACTAGAAGTTGGAAAAGATTAAGGAAGCATGACAGAAGCAAACAGACGTAGCCAAACCATGTCCGGAGTCAACTCAGGTCAAATTGGGTTGAAGTAGTTCTGGTGCCCGGATCATATTCCAGCTGCCTGGATGGTCCAGACGCTCTGGTTTGGTCCAACTGTTTGGACCAGGATGAAACTTGACTTGATAAAGACCGACAGAGTCAGATCGTATTGAATTGGTCCGGGGTGCCCAAAAGGATCTTTATAAGTCCTCAATGAGCAACATCACAAGATCAATAATCATTGCTACTCTCAGATCTTGTTGTGCTCATGAATGCGATCGAAGCTTTGGTTGTGTGATCGGGGAAGTTCTAAGAGGGGTGCGTTACACTCAGGACTTCCAGATCGGTTCGACTTTGAGTGTTTATTTTATATTGATTTAATTCTCATTATCTATTCTTGTACTTTGACAGTAAGATGAGTTTTTCCGCATCCGGAAAGAATTCCGGAAAGGAGATCACTAGTGGACGGACACCTTCCATATGTAGGCCTTGGAGTACCAATCCTGGGGGGTTGGGAACCAAATAAATCCTGCGTGTCATTTTGTGTTGTTAAATTCCGCTGCTAGTTTTCTTTGATAGAAAGACGAAATTAAACGAACAAATGATCTAGATTCGAAATTAAACGAACAAATGATCTAGATTCCCCTTCTCTCTCTTGCACGCAACGGTCCTACATAATCTTCCTCACTCACATTTAATGGTGAGCCTTAGCAAGTGCATGTATAGAGATAGTTAAATCAAAAATCTTAGGGAGATATCCATA
>JBBMKF010132492.1:0-19561 GCA_037834155.1 Curcuma caesia
CGCCGTCGCCAACGTGGCCCTGCGCCAGCCCGGGGCGCCGGGGAGCGTGGTGGCGACCCTTAGAGGGAGGTTCGAGATCCTGTCGCTCACGGGGACCGTCCTGCCGCCTCCGGCCCCGCCGGGCGCCGGCGGCCTCACCGTGTTCCTGTCGGGAGGCCAGGGGCAGGTGATGGGCGGCAGCGTGGTGGGCCCGCTGATGGCGGCGGGGACAGTGGTCCTGATGGCCGCATCGTTCGCCAATGCCATGTACGAGCGGCTGCCGTTAGAAGCCCAGGAGGAAGCGTCGGCCGTGGAGGGGGTACAGCAACAAGGCCCCGGCGGGTTGCAGTCGCCAGGCACCGCTACAGGTGAAGGCGGAGGCGGCGCCGGCGCCGGCGTTCCCTTCTACAATCTCGGGGGAAGCTACCAGCTTCAGGGACAGGGAGACGGATTCGGGACCGGGTGGGGCAGTGGCCGCGGCGGCGGCGGCGGCGGCGTCCGACCACCGTTCTGATTTAATTAATTGCTAAGCACCTCACTTCCACCGTCGCTGACCGAGTCCGCTCCGCCACACTCCGGCGTTGGAACGGAGGAGACTGAGCTCTCTCTGTCTTGTTTAATTTCACGTTGCTCCTTCATTAATTTCTTCATGGATTTGCTTGTTCATCATCCCTTTGCTTTGCATGCATTTTAGTGTTCGATTACGATATCAAACAACAAACCAACATTAATTTCTCCTTGCTCTTGATTGATTCTAGATTTTCATTATCTAAAATTAACAAAAAGTGTCCCTCTCGTAAGAAATTTTTCTTTGTCGGATTTTCTGAATAGATAAATCCAAACATCAATATCATAATTATATTTGTTTAATCGCACCTATTTGTTTATGAAATTCAAGTATTGATCGAACTTCGTGGACGCTGTTGTGGGTGGTTCATGGCTCTTCTCCCTCCACGTTTTCTTCCTCCGCCTTATCTGGTGGACGCCATGGAAGTTGGGAAAAATCTCTCTTTTTTTGGCCTTGTATGCAAAAGAAATTCCGCTCGCCGTTGCGGAAGCTGCTATCTTCTCTGCCTTGATGGCGTCGCTAGTAAGGCCCAGTTGATATCTTAATTTCCTCGTGCTCCGCGCCACGCTTCCTCGCGGCCGGTAAATGGCCTCTGCTTCCTGCCGCGGAGGTCCATGTGGAAGCCTGAGGGGCCGCCGCCGTTGCCCTAAAGTCTCCATGTCGATCGCCATCTCCTCGTCCGATTTCCGTTCTTCGCGGATCGACCTTCGCCGACGCGATTATTTTCGCCGGAAGCCAATTTTAAGGATTAGGTGTTGTTCGGCAGGTCCCGATGAAAACCCTAGCGGTAATTCAATGGCCGGAGCATCAGAAAAAATCGAGCTTGGAGTGGAGGAGGTCGCCCCCCATCGTCTCCGCCGTTTCGAGCAGGACCAGCCCGGTTCCGGAATTGCCAGTGCCATTGGAGAGGCAATGCCAACCCGGGATTTCGTTACACTGTCCGCATGTGTGGTTGGCCTCTTCACCGGTGTTTCTGTTGTGCTCTTCAACACTGCGGTGAGTGAATTGGATGTTTCGTAGTCTTTTTTTTCCTGCTGATTTTTGGGGCAACAAAGTTTATATCGTGCTACTTCCAGTTCAATTGTGTAGTTATCTTTCAATCGCTTAGTTATTTAGCATCACTAGAATGTATTGTTCTTGTTCATTTACCGAAATGTTCTATGAAAGAAGTTAATTTCTGCAAACATCCATTATAGCCTTTGCTTGTGATTCATATGGATTTGTTACTATTTATACTATTAGATTAAACACGTATAGCTGAAGAAATTTCTTGAAATTCCAAAATAACAACCTTCAGATAAAGCAATGAATGAATCATTACAAACCAAACGTAGCTAAGCTGACAATTCTGTGATTTCTTAAATTATGAGATTTATCAGTAAAAAACCGTGTTCACAACAAGCATTTTTTTTCTCAGTATGTCATGTTAGCTTATGATCTTTGCCTCTTAATGTCTCTTCTCTGCTTCATGCCATCTCCTTTTGTGGGTGTGAAGTCATAGGGCCATTATAATCTCCATCAACTCTTATATTTCCAACTTTTGCTGGATTTAAATCTTTGTTTGAGAACCTTTTTTTTCATTAAAAAAAGCTGATAAACATGTTTCTGATGGGATTTCCTTATATCCATTCACTGATCAGGTACATGAAATACGTGACTTTTTCTGGGATGGATTACCGTTGCGAGGTGCATCATGGTTACGGGAGGAGCCCATTGAGAATATTTGGCAGAGAGTCGTTCTGGTTCCTGCTTGTGGTGGTGTAATAGTTGGTATGCTAAATAGTCTAAGGAGTTCCTTGAAAGAAACATCAGGCATGACAGCATCTGTGAAGGAAGCAATGAGACCACTTGTGAAAGCCATAGCTGCTTCTGTCACCCTTGGGACAGCGAATTCATTAGGACCTGAGGGTCCTAGTGTTGAAATAGGTTCCTCCATTGCAAAAGGGATCGGTCGGTTTTTTGGGTTGGGTGGTGGAAAAAGTTTGTCTCTTGTAGCTGCTGGATCAGCTGCAGGAATTTCATCAGGTCCTACTTCCATTATGCTCATGCTAGATTTGTGTTTGTAAAATCAGTAATTAACATTCTCCTCCTCTTGAATTCCCTTGAACACTGAAGCTAACAGCTTCCGTGCACTAAATTTCATGGATAAGAATGCTGATCCTTTGGAGTAACGTTATCTACTTAAACAAATTGGGATTTCCCTTAAGTATGTTGATCATAGTTGCCATATTTTTACAGTCAATTTTCTATTATATATAGGGCTTCCATTTCACCTCATAAATGAAGTTCCCTTGAAAAATAAAAAGGGATCAGTTTCTTGAAGACCAACACATTTATTCTAGTGCCATATTTATGCTGTGTTTTCATTCATGATTATTTTTAAGCATTAGATTTTGTTAAATGTGCCAGCTAGATTTTTCATATCTATGAAATACCATTATAAATAAGATTCACATTCTCTTGTTGGCTCCTGATAGGATTATGGATACACAATGAAACCACACATCTCTAATACTTGTTAGTAGTGGAAATGAACAATAACATAGACAAAAAGAAAAAGTTGTAGCTCACCATCTTTTGTTTTCTAAACCATTTATAGACCTGAAAAACCTCATTGTTGTTTTTCCCCCATTTAGTTTGTGTCATCCACAAGGAGCTTATGGTTTTCATCATAAAGCAGAAGAATGAATTTATTACTTCTTACATTTATTCGTCAATTCATGATTTGTTAAATACATAGTGTCTAAATTTTATTATAGCTAGGTTTCAATGCTGCTGTTGCTGGATGTTTTTTTGCTGTGGAATCTGTCTTATGGCCTTCAACAACCGATTCATTCTTGTCCCTTTCAAATTCGACATCAATGGTGATACTCAGTTCTGTCATAGCATCTGTTGTTTCAGAGGTGGGCCTTGGTTCTGAACCAACTTTCACTGTTCCAGACTATGACTTCCGTTCACCAAGTGGTGTGTTCCATTTCCTCATTATTCAATTTTGAGACTATTATTGTTTGGTTCTGGAGCTTTTTTCTAGTGGTATTTTATAAGTTTAGTAGAATTTTAAATGAGATTCTATCTTTTTAGCTATTCTCATAATGTGTGCTACAGAACATGACGTAATCTGAAGATGTTTATCATTCAATAAATTTTCAGAGCTTCCTTTGTATCTTTTGCTCGGAGTCCTTTGCGGGATAGTTTCTGTGACCTTATCAGGATGCACGTCTTTGGCACTGGAAGTAGTTGACTACCTTCAAAGGATCACAGGTGTAACAAAAGCCATATTTCCTGCATTGGGTGGCCTCATTGTTGGTTTGATAGCTTTATCATATCCTGAAATTCTATACTGGGGCTTTGAGAATGTGGACATTCTACTTGAATCTCGACCTTTTGTGAATAGTCTTCCAACTAATATCTTGTTTCAGTTAGTTGGTGTGAAAATATTTGCAACATCTCTAAGCCGTGCTTCGGGTTTGGTGGGCGGCTACTATGCACCATCCCTTTTTATAGGCGCAGCAACAGGAATGGCTTACGGCAAATTCATGTCGTCTACATTCTATGGCCCAAACCCATTGATTCATCTCCCTGCCTTGGAAGTGGCATCACCACAAGCATATGGTCTGGTAACTTGTCTCTACAAAGCCCACAATATATCATAGTTCTTTCCAATTATATTCTCATTTTTATTTCATTTAGTTATAGTAAATTCTCAATAGCTACTTTAAGATCATTAGAATCCATCTTGCTCTTTTCATCTGTTATTCACGTTGATCGTTCGATGGTCTGTGTCGAGTCTATGGCATGTGTAAAATGCAATTCTTCAACACTAACAAAGTTTTTGCTAATGTTTACAGGTGGGAATGGCCGCGACTCTTGCAGGTGTATGCCAAGTGCCTTTGACATCAGTTTTGCTTCTGTTTGAACTAACACAGGACTACCGAATTGTTCTACCACTTCTTGGAGCTGTAGGGATATCATCATGGATAACATCCCGCACGAGTATTAAAAGAAAAGCTGCAAATAAGTTGGACAAAGTGAAAGGAAATGATATAAATGTTCCTCGTCGTGCAAGTGTGCCCGGTGAGAACCAGAACGACGACTATACTGCATCTTCTGCCGAAAACAATAACATCAATTTGTGCGAGATCGAGACTTCTCTTTGCGTCTATGATATCAGTGCTGAAGTCAGTAGTATGGTGCCCAAGCTCACAGTATCTCAGGCTATGAGAACTAAATACCTGAGCATGCCGATGAATACTTCTGTAATTGAGGCAGTCACTCTCATGCAAACGGAGAAGCAATCCTGCGTGGTAATAATCGATGGCAGCGGTTTCTTGGTAGGGTTGCTACTTTTGGAGGAAATCCAAAGTTTCCTTAAATCAAGGACGACAAGAGACATCGATACTGAGGTAACAAAACCCCCTTAGCATATTAAGAAGTTAGATTTCTTTGTTGTATTGAGATCACAATAGTTCCATCCTTGATTCTACATCCACAGACAAATATATATGATCACATACCTAATGTGGAGATCATATATTTAACTAGACAATAGATAATAAAATGTGGAAAATGGATAGAATAATTCAGACACTCAAAGGCAATCAATTAGATTGTGACATAATTGGCTCAAAGAAGGAAGGTCTCAGGGCTGAGAAACAATGACACAGAACTCATGGAGTGAGCTGTTTATGAAACAACATTTCCATTACTGAGACTCAGTTCCCAACTAATTCCATTTAATAGCAAGTCTGGCACAGAAGTATTTTGCATTAGCTCTCATGTAATAGATTTCAACTACTGGTTATCAGGTAAACAATGTTCTTATATCCGACATATGCCATGTCGACGGAGGCAAGTGCAAAACATGGACAGCTACGCCTGAAATGGAACTTCTTGCAGCCAAATATATCATGGACTTGCACGGAGTGGATCACCTCCCTGTTGTTTCACAGCACGTCGTCGCCGGACAGGAAAGTTCGCGGTCGGTTGGTCTCTTGGACAGGGAATGCATTAGCATAGCTTTCCGGTGAAAATTCTTGTGCACCATCGTTTATATCAGTGATTAGCCCTTCCTGTGGACGAGCTCATTGTTAACACTCATCTTTGTTGCAGAGCTGCAGCAGCTAAAGAATATCTCAGCTTGTCCTCCATGACCAGAAGGCTTGAGTCTTGACGTAGAGAGCATCACGGAGAACCTTATGATCATTTCATTGCAATATAATCAATTTTTTACAAAATTAATTCCCTAAACCAAATAATTAAAAATTAAGACTCAAATAAAAGATACAATTCAACAATTTATCTACGATGAGCCATACAATTTTAACGTAATATAATAAGGTCACAAGTGTTGAGAAAAAGAAAACGATGAACGTGTAAGCAAACTGGTAAGCCATGCGTCAAACTCATCAAACTTCTAACCAAAACAAGAACATGGGAGTTTTACCCTCTGCCAACGTAACCAAAATGGATTATAAAAAAAATGAAATATTCTCAATATATAAATATATATATACTAATCAATATTCCTTCATAGCAAACCGGCCTCGATGAGATTCCTCCTCCTCAGGGTCTCATCGACGAGCTTGAAAGTTTTCTTTATAAGTTTCTGATCCAAGGCTGTTGTCCGGTAAATTTTGAAGGCTCGGTCGACACGGTCTGGTTTGCTGTTTTGGAAATAAAGTTCCTCGTATTTCTTCTTCACAAACCTATAAACAAATGCATAGCTAAGATTAGCATCGGTCGGCGGAAAAATGAAATTTAAGCAACGATAGAATTTGTGGTGGAAATAATATTCATCCATGCGTCCTCATTTATAGAGGTAATAACAGGAGGATAATAGTAAACAGCACAAGTGGAAAATGAGGATATAGCATACAAGACAAGTGGAAAATACATGGATGATATTACATCATGGCAAATTGGAAAATAATATCAGGTGAATCGAGAAACAATTGTAGATGAATCAAATGAAGTACGGATCAGAGAAAATCATGTAAGGAATTAAGAATAATTACCTTTCTTTAACAAACAACATAAATGACTGATATAACGTTAAAATTGTTGTTGATACATAAATGGGTAAAGCAATTCATGGCAAACCCCTGTGGATTAGAATCTGCTAAGAAAAAGGAGCTACTCCTAGAATATTCTTTGTTCTTTGTGGGTAGAGATTTGAGTCGTAGAATCAGGTAGAAGTCACAAATCGCTGCTAGCTAGTAGAAGATAGGCAAACTTTATAAGTGAACAAGGATAGTGGTAGATCTATTGGTTTCTGTCGATACAATGACCAAAACACGAGTGCTCCTGACAGGTACGAGGGGCCCATGTCTAAAACATAAGCCCTATCACCAAGAATAATCACATGTACAATTTATCATTTTTAGTATAGAATATTGAAGACAATATTAACTTACTCGTATGCATGTTCAACCTCTTGTCTCCCAGATCCCACAGGCTGATAATCCTTGAACCACTCACATACATTCAAAGGAACCTGTACAAAGAAAAACATTAGATAATAACTAAGAAACAATTGAATAATTAATTTTTCAACAAGAAATTCTTACTTTTTGAACCTTCTTTTCAAAGATGTCAAACTTATTCAGGAACAGCATGAACGAAGATTTCTGATCAAGACAGGTTTAGTATTTAGGAAGGGGGCGAAGAATCAAACTATAAAGCATTAAATCAAGAAGATGATAAGAAGTTTCATTTAAACCTCAAAGCAGGATTGCTTCAGCACCCATTCAAACAGTTCCTTAGTTTCCATCATCCGATTTTTCGTCTCGTCCTCAAAGAGCAGCTGATCGTATCTGTGACAATATATTATCTTTGAGATGCACTTGATTTACAGTTCTACAGTTTAGGAACATGGCAAGACACCAAAAAGCGTATAAATTGACAAATTTGGCAATCTTGAAATATCAAGTTTATTAAAGGCAGTAATTTATGCTGCAAATCAAAAAAATATATTGAAGTTAGAAATTATTCTAATTCAACAGAGTTTTACAGTAAGAACTATGAATCTATAGAATTGGGAGCAGACCAAAAGATCATAACCTTACTCGCTAATTGCAGCACAAAAAATCACAGATGTAACACCTTCAAATAGATGGATCCATTTTCTTCTTTCATTTCTCTGGCCCCCGACGTCGTATAACCTGTAAACTTCACCACTTTTTCTGCTCTCACCTACAGGACTGCACAAGATTTTTTTTAATGAAAAAAAAAACACGAATGACCTGCCACTTGCTTAATAGATAAAGTTTTCTCAAGAAACTATAAAAGAGAGCCATCTTCGTAAGATCAGATCATAATAAACCCAAATAGAAAGATTTTTAATAGTTTATTTTTACATATTGTTTTATACTTTATAAATACAAAAAATATGATATTTATTAGATGATTTGATTGATCCTAACAAAAATGTTATTCATTTTGAAATCTTGTTTTAACAATTCAATAGGCATGTTGAATCAGTTTATTGAAGCCAATATATATATATATATTGGAACTTTCCATGTTTTAGCTTTTACAAATTTGTCAATCCTAGGATGAATTTGAGCTATTCCTAATCAGCTTGAATGCCTATCAGCTGAGTTTACACTCTTTTTTTTAATTGTTTTGTGAGAACAGAATACTGGTTCAGCACTTGCAGTGGAATCATGATGAAAAAAACCCCTACTTGAATTAGCTTAGTCGAAATAATTTTCTAATTTCAAACTTTTCCTCCCACATGAACATCAAGCTCAGCCTTCCATGCAAAAAAAAAAAAAAAAAGAATTATATGCAGCTACTAATAAAAATGCAGTTAGATAGGGGACCTGAACTGAATCTCCACAACACCAGTAGTTCGAACTCTGGCATGAAGTACATCCTCCTAGAATAAAGTATATCAAAAGGTCATGCCAATATGTCAAGCAAGAACTAGTTTGAAATGCCCACCTCTGATAGCACAACACAAGGAAATTATATAGAAGCAACCAAGAGCAAGACCAACAAAGAATAGTCACGTTAATAAGCACATGTGGTAGCTATAAAACCAAGTCAGTAGTAAAAAACTCCATGGATGACATTATTTAGGCTAAGTAGAAAAAAGACCTACATAGTTTTTCTAGAATGCTTTTGATAAATTAAAGTATAAGCAAAAAAGTCATAGATGCACATCTTGCTAATTTCCAGATAAATCTGAAGATGCCAGAACTTCCTATATCTAACATTTAGTGCACACTGTGCTAGTTACAAAAGCCTGCAAAATCAACTTTGTTTCTACACTAGTTCCCCGTTCAGACCCCTAACCCTGAAACATAGCAGTGGAAAGTCAAACAACATGAAAACTGAGCTTTCCTTGCTACTATGAATTACAGAAGACATAGGGAGGGGTAGGTTTTATAATTCTCCCCATCTTATATAGGAAGCCAAGTGGATCCAGGGGGAGGGGAGGGAAGAAAAATTCTTCCTCTTCCTCGCCCCATCTCATATGTGGTCCGACTCTTCCCTAGGACCCCGCATTGGTGGAAGTTTTGTGCACCGGACTACCCTTTTCTTTATTCAAGGTCAAGCAAAAAAAAAAAAAAAACCTGCCTTGCATATGAGGAATGTTTTTTGAGACTCATCCCCACATCATAGGGGTAGCCTCAATCAAGTCAGGCCAGGATGAGTCTTGACGAGCAAAAAAAGTTGTCATCCCTACTCTGCATAGTATATATACATCAATTCATACCTGATACATAGAAGTTGAGTTTCGATAGTAGCCAAAAACAAATTATATGAATAGCTTAAGCATCTATAACTGGAGGGGAAGACACAATTTCAGGAAGCTTAACAAAATCACACGAAGAAAAAGGTTTCGGATAACTACCTTAGTTGGAACATAAGTTGCTTCAGAAAATCGTTCAAGATTTTCCATAAAATACTGAGCACAATCTGGGACTTGCAATTTGTTCCCATGAGAATAAGTTTCCTGCAAGTAGTTTTCAACTATCAACTTCTGCAGAACAACCAAACAGTAAAATGTTCTACGACTGTTGAACATAAAGATACGAACCTGAATAGCAGGGTCATTCCACAAAGTTGTTATCTCTTTGGCTATCTCTTTAGTAAGATAAGAATAATCCATTTTGCTTCCAATTTCTGAAAATTTTTCACCAATATCCTGGCATCACCAGGACCATGTCAAAAAGATGTATACAGCAATTAAATATTGGACCATGTCTTGGTGGTATGCGTGTGCTATAACAAATGTCTTATTTGATTCATTTATATTGAACCAAATTTAGTTAAAAATTCTAAGCTATACTATTTGGTAGCTTATAACATATAAGTTCAACATAATCAATTATTTTATCAGTGACAACCATTTTAGATATTGACATATGCATATTACTCATATATATGTTCTATTTTACATTGTTGATTAGTATTCACCACTAACTTTATGTATTTTGCAATGTATGATTTTATGCAAGCTAATCATTTTTACCAAAATCTATACAATTTTTAATATCGATTGCATATGCTCTCCAATACACGATATGGAATGCGCCAACCTCATACCATCTACATCCACTTTGTGAAATTTTGCTCTGAACAGTCTAAGATTTTGGTTATCCAGACCTAGGAGGTTCAATGAGAGAGAGGGACAAAAGTAATTCAAGATTCATTTAATTCTATGATAGTAGCAATGTTTATTTCTTTGGTTCAAAGGAAGAAACAATGGGGAAGGATATGAAGCAAAGCTTAAAACATTAAATTAAAGAACAATATAATAATTATTCAGATCAAACAATATGGCATTAAGACAACTGTTATTTACTCTTCCAGTATATTTTACCGACCAACATCCTGAGCCACCGATAATAAGTCAGATTAATAGTTAAGGTTCAGACTGTTACAAATCTAAGCCTCCTTATTCAAGGCTCCATGAGTAGCAAAAAGATGGCATAACCAAACCTTATTTTCAGTGCAGACAACATACTTCGAAGAAGTAGGATCATTTTGTGCCAATTCTTTTGCCCCATCATACAATATCTGTTTAAATTCAATCAAATTAGATCAAAGAAACATAAACACAATCATGCAGAGTAAATTAGAGTTGGAAGCTCAAACTTGATTCCTCCCTCTTCATGTAAAAACAAACAAACAAACACACCAATTTTAGTAGTGCATACTTTAATTGTCTGATAAACATTTGCATGGATTACTGATGCATAGCTTTTTAGCTCCACCTCATCAAAACCAGTTTGAAAAAGAAGCCTTATCTATAACAAAAACAAACCCATGAAATATCAGTCAAGATGTGCATCAGCAAAAAAGGTAAGAAGTAATAAAAATCCAACCTGCTTAAAAATAGTAGATTTTCCTGATTCTCCAGCGCCTTAGTTAAAAAAAATGAAAAGAAAAGAAAAAAAAATAAAAATAAGTACAAGAAGACAATGTTGATAATTAACAATTAGCATGGGTAGAGACAAGAGGCAAAAAATACAAACTAGAAGACACAACTTATGTCAAACTTTCTCCTTGGACCCACTAAATATCAAACATGCTCCTTTCAGATGACACAAAAGTAGAAGATGATACTAAATTCTAAGATGTATTCTAAAAATAATAATTCCCTTGACAACTACACTAACTAATATCTGTGAAGCGTGTTGTATTTAAGAAGAAACAAGAACATGGACAAAATAGTTGTAAGTGGGAGATTGGTGGCAATGCATTATTTTTACTAGGACAACTGATAGATGCATAGCATATTATGTTTGAGCATACCAAGAAGTAGAAGCTTATGAATATGTTGTTCTGCTTTGGTTTCTTGAGCAATCCTCCTATCAATTTCAGCAGCCTGAAATATATGTACAAGCAAGAAACAACTGAGATCAGACATAAGCCCCAAGCTCAAGTCATTATATAACAATTCATTCAAAATTGAGATACACATCTGACTTAAATAGTTGGTTCCGAGAATGGCAAAAGGTTACCTGTATGTTTTCTTCAGCATCAACCTCATTCAATGGCTGTTGTCGACTGCAAAATGAGCCCATGCTTACTATGGAAAGTGAAAGCATGGATCTCATACTTTATGTACCATGTCAGATTTCTTAAATTAACTTCCTGCATATAGTAGCCTCATTCTGGATTACATGCCTAATGAATAAACAGCAAACATAATAGTTTAGAATATGCTAGGCATAAAAAAATGACAATGCTGAAGAATAACATGGCCAAGAAATGTTAGAAAAATAAATTCGATAATTCCGTATACTAGAACTATCTTAAAGGCAAGTATCCTCAGTTAACCATGACTGAATAAGGTCGCGAATCATCATTGACCAACAAGGTACTTAATTATGTACTTAATAAAAAAAAACTGTCACCAAAGAACTGGATAAATTAACAAGATTCACTTATTCTATGCCCAATCAATCTAGATTGCAGAAACAATAACTGAGTGAGTGGAATATCTTCATCTTACAAAAAAGTACACAAATAAGTACACAAGTTTGAAACAAGAAAACATATTACAGTTAAAAAGAATTTATATTTAATCCTCCATGGCAACATGTAGCAATTTTTCCCTCCCTTATTGATGCTTTGTTTGATAATATTTACTTATTATGAGTTGGCATGGCTTCTATTTTTTTTTTTTTTTGTCTTTTCTGCTATCAGGAGACATGTCACCTTCAAATCAAGCACTTTTTAAGGTTTTAACTTACAAAAAATAGATAAATAAGCTGGAAAATATAACAACAAATGTTGATTGACTGATAATTACTAGAGATTGGCTTGTTTGTAAAGTAAATCAAGCATGACAAACCATTATCCATAGACAAATTAACAGATAAAAATGACCTGCGCCATGAAATCCATTCTTGCACCGAATCCTAGGTTGCTTGTAATAAAATCAGCCTAATCGTCAAATACAGAAGATATCACATGTAGACTAGCATATTGTCGACTTCTAGTTGTTGGCTAACATACAGTGGGTTTTGAATCCCTAAATGCTAGCATCTAGGCCAACTTGTTTTCCATGCTTGCTCTCCTTAATGTACCACACATTTACATTGTTCATCCTCCTCTCTTCTGTCAATCAACCTCATACCGTGTGTTAACCAAAGTTAATCACTGTAATGAGCATGAAGAAAAATAACTCTTACTTCATTCGTGCCATTCACGTCAAGATTGTTCTCCACAGAAAAGAAAAATGCCACATTCTCTTATCAGTCAGTACCACCTATCACAATACCACCTGACAAATTCTTCCAGTTCATCCCACCCGAACTGACCTCACCACATTCTTAAGCTCCACTAGGAATGATGACCGAATCCTTTCCAGGTAATCAATCCTTCACTCTATTCAAAATTTTACATTTTCAAAGAACCGTAGAAGCCGGACCACCACAAGGCCCCATATTTCATCCCTCAAGTCAACCAAAATCCTACATCAAAGAAATCACTGACACTGGACAGTACTACTACACACCCACACGACACACGACGGATCTCCTTGAACTCCAATGCACTAAGCAACATCAACATTGGTCTCAACACTGCGTGGAAATCTGAATTAACAGTTCCAGAAGAATAAAATCGCAGAACCACTACCTCCAAAGAACAATAAAGTGGGCAGAAACCCTAATCTAATCGAGTCAGACGCATGAACAAAAAAACGAACAAAAAATTCAAGAAGGCGGAGTGGAGGTGCCCCCACCTCGCAGTTCCACTACCTTGACGAGGAGGAGGAGGCGGGGGCGGGGGCGACTGCAGCTCCGGCGTCTTCCAAGCGCTAGTACACTGATGTCGCCGATCGCACAGATCTGGGAATCGGGAAATGTCTCACGCACCAGTCGCAGCCAAGAACCTCATGGGTTATGCTGATCGCGGGGACCGGTGCGGACGCACGAGCCGATGGGCCAAAAGAGCGGTCAACAGCCCGATTCGAATCCGGATTCGTCAAATGGACGGTCCAGATTAAACAGAGCAGCCTCGGGGTCAGATCAAGCCGTCAAGCGCCTGTCGTGCAGTCAGCACGGGAAGACTGATCTTTGACCATATTTTATTAGAAGCCAGTGGGGACATTAATAGTGCAATTATATTAAGAGGAAGGAGTTTAAATAGCTTTCAGAATGAATAATTAATTATGTTGTTTGTCGTTAAGAATCGACAAGATTGATTAAGATACGCACTTGACCAGTCAGATGTTGGAATCTGTTGACTGACACCTGTGTTTTTTTGTTTTACTTCCACACTATTTTAGTTATAATTATTTTATACATGCCAAAAAAAAATTATAAAGATCTCATGATCTTCTTCATACATGCTATGCCCCCGTATTAATCCTAGTTTAAGATATTATTAACCCCCGTATTAACAAGTTTGGTGAAATTAGAGCAGACAATTGGTCAACATGATCAGAAGCCAACGTTGACCTATTCTTCAGTTCGCCTGTTGGCTAGCGACCTTGAAGGCTCGTCACTGTCATTTCATTTCTGGTTTCAAGCTGAGCGGGAAGCTCCAACGTGAACGTTGGTTTTTTAGGCGTCTGTGCGACGTCGGAGTCGCTCGCCAGCATGCGGTCGACGGTCGCCATGTCCGGCCGATCGGCGGCACGATCCTGGACACACAGGAGCGCTATGTGAATGCATCTCAGCACTTGATTCATCGAGCAGGACGGAGTTCCTCGTATCGATGCATCGACAAGATCGTCTGCTTTCCCTTCGCTCCACACACTCCATGCCTGTGATAAAACAGTGAGACTTACAAACTGGTGAAATCGAATTCTTGTGCTAACTTACGTATCCTGCTAGGGTAGGAGTATCCTCCAGTTCATGAAAGCTGTTGCTCCTCTTGCCAGTCACCAATTCCAGAACGATAATCCCAAAGCTATAGACGTCAGATTTATCGGAAAACAGACCTTTGATCGTGTACTCAGGCGACATGTAACCACTGCATTTGTATTTAACATGATGAGCAAAAGAAACTACTATCTGCAGCATTGTTTGGGTTGATCTCTCTTACAGGGTTCCGGCAGGCTTCCTTGTGTTGCCCTGATTTTGCTCGTCCATGAAGATCCTCGCAAATCCAAAGTCCGATATTTTGGGATTCATGTCCTTGTCCAACAAAATATTATTGGGTTTTAGATCGCGATGTGCGATCCTCGAAACGGAGTCCCTATGTAGATAAATGAGTCCGCGAATGATCCCTGCTATAATGTCGAACCTTGTAGTCCAATCTAGTAGTGCTTTCTTTTCAGGGTCTGTCAAGTAAAATGAGTTGCTTTGATTAGAGGTTAGAACTTAAAGAGGAGAAAGTGTTGCAGAATGAACGCACCGAAGAGGATTGCCTCCAAACTTTTGTTCGGCATGTACTCGTAGATCAGTATCTTTTCTTCGCCCTGAATGCAGTAGCCTAGCAACCTGACCAAGTTCCTGTGCTGCAATTTGGCGATCACCATAACTTCGGTCTTGAATTCTTGTAAGCCTTGGTGAGAGTTTGTCGAGAGTCTCTTCACGGCTACCTCTTGTCCTCCAGGTAGAGTACCCTGGAAAATGCAGAACCATAACTCAAATCAAGGTGACCATTGGTGCTCAAGGAGTTGATGAATTTACCTTGTAAACATAGCCAAACCCTCCTTTTCCGAGCTTGTTGGAATCGCTGAAGTTATTGGTAGCTGCTGCTACGGTAGCAAAAGCAAATGAAGTTGGTCTCGATCCATCTCTTTCTTGGGGCACCTCATTGCCATTCGACCTCGATTCTCTGAACAGATTCTCGGTGCTCTCAGTTTGTGTTACTGTCGGGAGCCTATTCCAGTGATCTATTAGTTCCACAGCGACACAAATTGTCAAGAACTCATCAAATTTCATAACTTAATTTGTTAGGACAGAAGAAGTGAGCAATGAAGCTGACCTCTTAGTCTGGCATTGCACTTCCACCACAAGAAGGAACAGACGAGGAGGGAAAATAGTGCGGAGGTGGAAACTATAACAATTATCTTCCATGAGTTGCTCTTGTTCCCTGCAAAAGAATTATTTATCATAGTTAAAGATATGTGTAAGTTAACGTGATCTGCAAGTAGTCAAAGGATTAACTGCCGTTTCAAAACATATAGGAAAGGAACGCGAGGAGCACCTCTGTTTGCTCCTGTATCGGTGGATGTAGACGGCGGAGCGGATGGCGGCGAAGCGGCTGGCGGAGGAGACAAAAACACCGCACTGCCGCTCGAGAGTTCAAAGAAAGGATGGATCTCGTAGCGGAAGTAGCAACTCTGGCCGTAAATCTTCATGCCCAGCTGGCCGTAGCAACAGCTGGAGAGGTTCGCCACGGCGTCGCGGAGACAGCGGCTGCAGTCGTCGGCCGACAGGTCTCTCGTGCACTGCACCAGCCCGTACACGTCGCTCGCGTTAGCAATGGGGACGCTCGACCACCCATCCGCGAACAAGCTCGACTTGTTTCCGGACGCTTCTTCGACGAGAACCCCGACGAGATCGGTCAGGACGCGGTGGAACGCGGCGGGGTCCGACGCGTTGTAGCCGTTGTACTGATACAGGGGGAAGGAGGCGTCGACGGCGGAGAAGAAGCTTCGGTCGGAGTAGCGGAGCATGCAGTCGTCGTACCAGATGGTGGAGCTCTTGCCGAGCGGGCACCGCTGGCGGACGTCATGGGCGGAGGCGTTGAGGCAGGTCCGGCAGACGGTCGAAGAGGCATCACCGCGGCAGAGGGCGAGGCCGTGGGGTTGGTCGGGTGTCCGGCCGGCGGTGGCGTTGTGGTAGCCAGTGGCGACGGCGTCGGAGGCGAGGGAGGTGAGGAGGAGGTCGAGGTTGGACTGGTAGGTGCTGGCGGAGGTGAAGTTGGAGTCTGTCGGGCAGTAGTTACCCAGGTAGTCGGGCAGGGATCTGGGGAGATGGAGTACAATGCAAAGGGATAGGAGGAAGAAGTGGGCGAAAGAACTCAATTGGGCGGAGCGAGCCATGCCGGCGGCGATGTGAATTGCTGATTACTTCTTTTGGCATAATTAATGGCAACGCAGTTGTCTGGCGACTTTGTAAAAGTCAACTGGTGCCGGCGTAGAAGTTTGACCGGATGATTTACTTCCTTGCCGCGTATAGAGCATTACTCCTTACCAACGCGCTTCCAAGATCATGCAATTTCAATATAGAAAAAAAAAAACAGTAAATTTCAAAGGCGTCCGATCCTTCCATGGTCCATACAAATATCAACCAGCAGTTTCATTTCACCATGAAAATAATATACAATTGATTAGACCACTAAGTAGCTACGGGCATTGAAGTCTGGAAGCCAGAACCAGCAAATTGCACAGCTTGTTGAAGTCGACTTCATGATACAGGCTGCATTTTACAAAATTTAAGGATCAGAACTGAAAGGAATGGATAGTAAGACACAAGATGCAATTTTTCTTTCATGTGTAATACTCGTAGCTTTTTCTAGCTGTGCCCTCTTTATTTATATATCAAAGCACGCAAACATGAAATGTAAGCCAAAAAGGATCAGATAAACATTAAGTTAAAGTTGTGTTTGGTGCAAATAACTAATTCTTCTGATGGATGAGAACTTTATAGTAAATTTCTCAGCAGGTGAGAAGGGCAATTGAGTAGCTAGAGCAAAATTATTTGAATAATAATAATGATATACACTCTTGAGGGATTAAGTTGATAAGTCATAGCCATGAAATCTTGGGCCTAGAGGGGAAGGGGAATAATAAAGGAAATAAATATTTCTGATAATTAATGAATTCACGATCATTGTTTCAAGAAAATAAATCATAGATGTAATTTATTTAGTAAGACAGCTAATAAAAAAATATAAGGAACAAAGGATTTACTTTTGATTCTGTCAACTTTAAAATAACTTTTGGCCACTCTCACATTTTTTCTTTTGGAAAATAAAGGAATATCTAGAAATTACGTTAATGTGATATGTATGATAGGATTGTTAATAGTGTTGGACTAGTAACTATTAGGGGTGTGACATGATTTTAAGATGTTCCATGATCTGTCATACTTTATAAAAAGTCTTAAGCTTTTAGGAAGCAATACTTTTAAAAGTTTAGTATACTAGGGATGAAAATGCTAAGACGGATGTAATAGATTATCAAATGAAAGAAAATAAATTAAGATAGAATAGATACGTGCAAAGGGAACAATAGATTCTACAGTTTAAAAGTTGAATCCTAGCATGGTAATCTTTAGCATGATTAACCACCGCAATCAGATTATGTTTTCTGACTTCTGAGGCAGTCAATTCTTCTATTCTAGACTGCTACCACAAAATTCTTTAGATATGCCTACATTATAGAGCATACAAAATTAGTATAGTCTAGTATAAAATTTGATTATCATAGTTATTGACTATAAAATTCAAATTTCCAACATTACATTCAGGCCTTATTAAAACCAAATATGGGTCCATGATGAAATCATTTTGAAGATGATACCAATTTCATTCACAAAATCTATTAACTCACAAGCAGCACAAAATGCAGTAATCAAACAACTGCAAATTCATGATAAGAACTGATCAGACAACTCAAAATTCCTGGTGATCCAACAAGCCAAAGCCTTAGAAACTGGACAACTAAACAATTTAGAATTTTGATTACCAGATAGATGATGTAAGTGGTCTACAAGATCTTCAAATAAGCTTTGTAGAAGAATATCATTGAATGTAGTTCGTGAATCCTAGCATACATCCAAGTTTAGTGCCGAGAGATTGCATGACAAAATGGTGTTTTAATGTGTTGAATTTTTGTGTAGGGAATACATTTCAGTGCAACAAACGATTTTTCTGGCATTATCAGAAGTTCATATTTGATTTGTTATTGGATTAATACGATAGTCATAGTATTTTCTTTTTTAATCATATGAAGAGAAGAAAAAGAACGAACTTTGAAAGTCATCTTCAAGAACGACAACATTAACCAACACTATTAGAAGAAACCAATGATTAATAGTGACCTTGTTAGTTCAAATTGGCACTTGAAAGATATTAGCAACTCTCAACAGAACTTTAGTCATGTTAATGAGCATGTACAAGATCAATCATACCTGGTCTTTACACAGCAAGAATCGCCATCAGGGATCCGTGCTACGAAAAATCTCACTGATCTCATGTATCATGGTGGTGTCAACACTGCCATTCCTAGCTCCCATGGCTTCTCCGTGCCCTTCCAATGGGCACTCTGATAAGAGCGTCTCCCCACTATCAGCCAGCTCTTCGTAAACCTGTGCCATCTCAAAAAGCGCCGCGTTCATGGCCGCTGATGTCGGGGGGCGAAAGAGCCGGTACCTTCTCGCTTGCCACAGGGCAGCCGTCAGCACTGAGGCTTCATCATTGGCCGCATCGGGCGCCAGCCAAAACGCTTCGTTGTTACCAACACCCTCCGCAGAGACAACCTGGCGGCGGACCGGTCCTCCGGCGCCACCATAACATTCATCAGAGCATGGGAGCGGCGAGCGGCAGATGGGGCAGGAATTGTGAAGGGAAAGCCAAGGCACGATGCAATCAGAGTGGTAGAGGTGGGAGCAAGGCAGGCGGCGAACGTAAGAGTGGAGGGAGAATTCATCCTTGCAAACAGCGCATGAGGGGAGGGATCGATCGTCAGTGTCGGAGATGAGGACAGAGGGGAGGGCGTCGATGGAAGCGGCGGAGGCGGGATAGCGGCCGGAGCGATCTGGGGCGGGCGGAGGGAGGAGTGGGATCGATTCATCTCCGCCGCCGTCATCGGATTCGTGTAGGAGGAGGGGAAGGGATCGGGGAGGATCGAATTCCATTTCTCGGAGGAGATCGGAGCGGAAGCAGCCGGGACAGATAAAGGGGATAGGGAGGAGGGAGCTACTGCAGCGGCGGTTGCGGAAGTCATGGAGGCATCTCTTTTGTCCCTTCCCGTGACATCATTCTTGTTTCAATAAAAATCTAAGGAAAATAAAAAAGTCGCTTTGGCCGAGTGGTTAAGGCGTGTGCCTGCTAAGTACATGGGGTTTCCCCGCGAGAGTTCGAATCTCT
>JBBMKF010132807.1:0-19554 GCA_037834155.1 Curcuma caesia
ACCTCTTGCCTGGATAGTCATAGGATCACACAAATCAGAATGAACCACTTTCAACACTTCTTTGGCTCTATACCCCTTTGCCTTAAAAGGTCTGTTGGTCATTTTTCCTACTAAGCAAGACTCGCAGGTTGAAAATTTTTCCACCACCAGTGAACCTAAAAGTCCATCGGCTATTGACCTTTGAATTCTCCTTAAGTTAATATGACCTAACCTTAGATGCCAAAGATATGTTTGGTTCGTTTTCGAAGGTTCTTTTCTCTTATTAAAATTAGAAGAAGTGTTATTAATTTTCATTTGTTGCATCGTGGGAGTTATTTGATTAAGAGTATATAAATTATCAACCAACGTACCAAAACAGAAATTAACCTTATTTTTCTTAATAGCAACTTTGTCATCAAAAGAAATAGAATATTCATCCTTCAATAATTTAGAAATTGAAATTAAATTCTTTATAAAATATAGTACGTAAAGACAACTCCTCATAATCAAAGTTTTATTTTTTCTTATAAGATAAATAAATATCTCCCACTGTAACAGCCGCCACTTTCGTAGCATTGCCCATGTAGATGGTAATCTCCCCTTCATTTAGTCGTCGAGTTTCCTAGAACCACTGCAAAGAATTGCAGGCATAATCAGTGACTACCGTATCTATACACCAAGTACTGGTAGATAACACCGCTAAACATGTTTCAACTAATGAATAAGATTTACCATTATTGTTCTCTATTCTAAGAGGGCAGTCCACCTTCCAATGTCCAAACTGCTTGACTTCTTGCCTGGTAACCTGATTCTGGTATTTGAAGAGTTCTTTGAGATTGAGCATTATGCCATAGGGAGTAGATATGACCTGATGCTGATGTTGCAGTACATTTGACATAAAAGCCAAAATGTAACATCGCACAATCTCATCTGCCTTAATCTATTTCCTATGTCTCTCTATCTCCTCTTCACTAGAATCTATATTAGGCATACTAGGACAGACTTTGAAAAGTACAAATTTGTACTCCTCAGCAGTCAAGACAATGTCTAAGTTTCGTTTCCAATTAATATAATTAGGACCAGTAATTTTATTTTCTTTTAGAATAACAGCAAGCGGGTTGAAAGCCATAATGAAATCCTAAGAATCACATATTTGGTCAAAACTTTAGAATTTAAAATAATATTGATTCCTCAAATAATATTATTTAAATTCACCAACACCTCAAACACTAGGAATTTTGTATGCCACGATCATGTGGACGTATACGAATTCAAGCATTTGTAAGAGGAGGTTTTATCCATTAATTTTATTATCTTGTCAACTTAACTTTATGACAAATAAAATTAATAGTTGATTTATCTTCGATCACACAAATAATAGCAGTAACTCCGATGGGGAAGATACTATTAAATGCACCTAAGTGTATACTATTACTTGATCCTAAGTCCATTATTTAGGATTGTTCACCTTTAGATGGAGAAGATCACACATACCTAAATAATTTCCTATAATCATTCATAAAGAAAGTTTGATCTAGTGATCTGTAAACAAACTCATCCGACATGGAGGAAGGTACAAAAAGCCAACGCGCAAGTCTGAATGCATCACTTACAAACCAGTAATGGAGACCATGAGATTTATTCAAATAATCTCTCTCCCACTTAGTTATTTAAAATAAGAAAATTTAACATGCACACACATAATAGCATATAAAACAGCATAAAGGCAATAAATATGAAAAAATAAATTTCCAACTATTATGGCCTCATCAAATATCCGTCGTTCTTAAATATGCCATCAATGGAACATGTAGTCGCGTCTATCTTGCTTCCTTCTTAGTCGCGCCTCCGGTCATCAATACAGCACCACGCATAGCAATGATACAAGTCGCAACAACAGAAAAATAATTTACATCCATCGATCCTATATTCCACGAAGGAGTTTACATGTAATCTGGATCAAACAGTAAATTAAAATAATTATTTCAACCATGCACAACACACAATACATAACACACATTAGGCCATAATAGTTGGAACTAGAAATCCTGTAATCACAGAGTTAATCTATTTGCACATCCTACTATTATCCAGCCTAAATTTATATATGAGCAATGCATAAATTAACTGAAACCAATCACACAGAGCCAGAACCTATGCTCTAATACCACTTGAAGGCACTAAAATTCTGTCATATTCAATTCCTCCTAGACAAAAAAAATGTACAAGGACAGAACATTTCCAAGCAACCCACATCGATCAGACATGTGTTTGATCGATCAAGTAAGTTTTTGATCGATTGAATCACACCTTGATCGAAGCATAAGATCGCTGGCCTCTTATGTTGGTATTCAGGATCCATACAAAGGAATAAACTACGCAGCAGAATATTAAACTAATCATACCTTTTTTTGAGATTGTATGGATGATGGTTTGTAGCCGAAGACCTCTTGATCTTCTGTTGTATTCCTCTTCTCTTCTTGGATGTCGTGTGGGCGACGATCTACTAAGAGAATAACCACCCACCTCCTTCAAGAATCCTAGCCGCCGGCCACACAAGGAAACCAAGGTTAGGCGCTAACCTCTCCTTGCTTCCAAGTCGCCTCCTCTTCTCTTCCAAGCCACCGGCCACCAAGGGAATTCTAGGTCAAGGGGCACCTCTTCCTATCTTCCTCTCTTCCTCTCCTTTTCTCTTTAGTTGGGCGCTGGCCCTAGCAAGGAGAAGAGAGTTTGGGAGTCGGCCCTAGCAAGGAGAAGAGAGTTTGTGCGTCGGCCCTAGCAAGGAGAAGAAAAGTAGTATGGGCGCCGGCCCTAGAAAGGAAGAAAAGTGTTTTGGGCACCGGCCCTAGCAAGGAGGAAAAGAATCGAATTCTCCTTAAGGAGGTTGGATACAAGACTTTATATAGAGGCTACAACAGAGACCTAGAGGAGTAATTAGTTTAGGCCTCCTGATAGGCTTGGGCTTCCTATGTTCGGCTCGAACACCCAACTCAAGTCCATCAATAATAACTTATACCACTAAAGGGTTATTATTGAACTACAGCACCAAGCTCATATTACAATATGGGCTTCTTCTTATTATGAGTGCATTAATCTCTATGTGTTTAAGATATCGTATATCCGTTAATTAAATGAGTTACTGGCAACTCTATTAATTAACTTATAATTTCAAGAGTAGTACCACTCAAATTTATTATCATTCCAAATTAAGTCCACCTGCAGGGTTTACATGATAATCCTTATGAGCTCCTCAAGGGGACATCATCAGCCTAAATAATTAGGACACAGATTTCTTCTATAATCAACAACACCATTTTGAGGTCTTGGATATTGTCCTTTGATTAATGGAAACTTGTATAGGGACTATTTTATCTTATGACAACTCTTTTTCAGCAAAAAATGAAATTCGTCATTCCAACGGTCCCATACGGCCGGTCCCACGATCATCTATGAAGAAGTAAATCGAAAAACTACAGTTGACCACATCTTATGACAACTAATGTTTAAGGTAAGTTTGTGATAAATAATTGTATCAACTATTCCAATTATAATTAAGAATTGGAACACATCTATACTTGTAAATGCTGGTAGATTGAGCTATGTGTATTGTGCTAGATACATTGAAGGGTTGATCAAGTCGATTTAGATGTTCTTCTTTGAGCTAGTTAAAATCTATCTTTTGAAAAAAGAGGATTAATTAAAATATATTATTAATAAGGGCT
Source organism: Curcuma caesia (assembly GCA_037834155.1). Lineage (NCBI taxonomy): Eukaryota > Viridiplantae > Streptophyta > Magnoliopsida > Zingiberales > Zingiberaceae > Curcuma > Curcuma caesia. Next base: position 3,702 of record JBBMKF010132807.1, read on the forward strand.
GAATAATTGTTATTCTTTAATGTTAAGATGTCAATTTAATAGAGAACTTACATGAAAAGAATTTGCTTTAAAAATTAAAATAGATAGTGTGATTTACTCTTCAATTAATGTATTTCATTAGATCTATTTTACTTTCATGTTAGTCGGACTTAGATGTTAATGTTTGTGTTTTATGTTATATATCTTATATATAGAGAGAAACCACATGTTAATATGTAATAAATTACTATAAGTAGTACTTAAAAGTTAATTCATGTTTGGTCATTAAAACTAACCAATAAGATGTAGATCTATAATAAAATAATCATGGTTAAAAAATTAAAGAAAAATAGTAATAATACTAAATGTAAAAAACAACCTACTAAAAAATAAATGAAAACAAACTCTAAGTCTAATCTTATATCGAGTACATAAACATACACATGAAGTTGTGATAGCGAGAACTTTTTGCCCCCGGGACATAGCTGAGTTGGTTACGATGTAGCAGAGTTGCAGAAGAGGACAAGGGTTCGAATCCTGGCGAAGCCAGGTAATACCCTCCTACGTCGTGACCAACTGCAGTTTCCCGATTTACCTCCTCACAAATGATCGTGGGGCCGATCGTGTGGGACCGCTAAGGTGGCAGATTCCACCTTTTGCAGAAGATAGCGAGAACTTGCCTTTGATTTGTATATATTTGCAAGAGCATCATATTATTGCATATTATCGATGAGAGCTTTAGCTCATATGTCGAATAATATTGTTACATGTTGAGAATACTAGTTCCAATGATTTAGTATTTAGTATATTTTTTATGATAAATTTATTAAAGATATATTATTAATGAAAATTTAATTTAATGATAATAATTGACTCTAAATGTTGGCAAATATTTGAAAAGAAAATAATAATTCATTATATATATATAGTCAAATAAAAAATGCAAAATAATTTCTGATTTTTTTTTTAATTTTAGACTCTTAATTAAGATTAAATTTGAACACATTTTTGTTATACACCCATTTTATTTTAATTTTTTCTTGTTCGTGTTTTGAATCTTTTTGTCTATTTTTTTTATTTGTCCATGGTACGATGAAATTTCATTCAAAGGTTTGCATTTAGTTTATTTAGCTAGTTTATGTGCAAAATCAAGCCACTTGCACTCGTCTAGCTCATGTGAGGAATGTAGTATCAATGCAGTCTCACTTAAAAAAAAAAATAAATCCTAGTCAGTCTCATGGACTCAATCCCTGGGGTGGTCGGTCCGATCCCACGAAAATTTTCTACTGACCATCAGGGTAAATCGGGAAGCGCATATAGCGGCCAATCCAGATGTCCAGCATCACTTTTAAAATTCATAATCCTATATTTTGTGAGTCACGAATTCGAAAATTAATAAACCTATTGAAAAAGTTATGCAAGCTTGGGTTTTTTAATTGAATTTGATTAAGTTTAATTCTCTTAAATATTATTAAATTCTTAATTTATATTTATTTGATTGTTTAATTTTTATATCTTTAAATTTCTTTTAGTAGACTTAATTTAGAGATTTTTTTACCGTTTCTATATTTATTTATAAATTTATTTTATTGATGAATATAATTTTCATATATAATTCACTTTTCAAATATTTGAGCTTAACACATTCAAGTTATTAATTTAGTGAATGATTCACATTATTCAATTAAACGACGTTGTACATATTTAATAGATATAAATAATCTTTTATTAATTCAGACACCAAATTTATAAAGTTTTCATTTATTTACAACCTAAAAGTACATTTAATTTAAATTATCATATATAATTTTAATTATTTGATTACTAAATAATCATTAAAATTATGAAATATAAAATATAACTTAATATTATTTGATTCAACTTATTTATTTAGACAGAATAAAATATAATCAATTTAATATTTATTATATTCTTTTTATTTAATTTATTTTTAAAATAAATTAAATTAAATTATTAATATTAATATTAATAATATTAACGATGATAATAAATTGATAATATATAAAATAAATAAATATAATTTTTTAAATATAAAATAAATTTATATATTTTAATAAAAATAATTTATTAAATTAATAAATATAATTCATTAATTTTATTTTTTAAAATTTAAAATAAATTTATATATATTTTAATAAAATAATTTGTTAAAATCATCATTTTAATAAAATAATTTATTAAATTAATAAATATAATTAGTTAATTTTATTTTTTAAATGTTAAAATAAATTATTTTTTTAAATTTATAAGTATTTAAATTAAAATTTATTGAATTAATTAACTCAATTTCAATTAGGTTTCTTTGTATATTTTAATTAACTTAGTTTTAAAATCGGAAGGTAATTATGAAAAAAATTCGTTAACCTCATAAATCGTAGAAAATCTTAGGTTACCAAGGTAATCACATTTTTGGGTTATAATTCATTTGCTGATTTGATGATGATGCTGCATTACTTAAAAATCGATCTTAATTTAAACCAAATAAGATTATCTTGGAAAGATAACTAATATTATTAACAATAACCTCCAACTAAATGTCTCTCTAAGCGTAAGTGGTTTAGGCTTGTGATTATTGTCATCATCTCATAAGAGAATTAATATGCTTTTAAAAGAGTTGCACATATTAGAAATTAGTTAGGAAAGGTTATATTCTACTAAGTGGAGAGATTGAATTGTGTTGATTTTAATTATTTATTATAATTAGATAAATAAATTTTTTAAATGAGTAATAATAGAGAGCATGAAAAGCTAGCATGAAAGCTAGCATGAAAGACACAAGCATGGAAATGGGATCTCCTTGTATGCAAGTGGGATCCAATCCCTTGTGTCTTTAATGCTAACTTTTTCATGTTAACTTTTTTATGTTCTTTATCATTATTCTTTTTAAATAGTTAATTTTGTTACGCGTGCAAATATAAAAATTGTATGATATGCCATAAAACGTATGTTGGTTTAACTATTATTTAAAATAAGAATAAATATATACTTCATAGCATCGCATTGGGCAGGAAACTAGGGTTTCCAAGGCGGAGTTCGGCCTTTTTGTCTGAGGGTTTTCTTCGCTACGCTATCCGATCGTCTCCGTCGTTCCGGGTTCCTGCCCGATCTCCTACTTAATCGTTGCTCGGTTCTGCATCGAGTTGCTTCGATCTCTCTTCTCCGTGATCGCCATGTTTGGGAGGAAGCTTTACAAGACGAAGCTCTGCTTACTCTTCCAGAGGGGCCGGTGCCCTCGCCAGAGCTGCAACTTTGCCCATGGCGAGGCGGAGCTCCGTCGTTTCGGCGGGTCTTTCAGTGGTAATCGCCGTCTGTTTGTTTCCTCTTCGTTTTCTGTTTCGCATTTTTTTCGATAATGCTAGTCGTACTTGTTCTTGGCTTCTCATGGAGATCGATTAAGGCTTAGTGGTGAGGCGGCGCCTTTGGTGTTTGTGTTGGTCAGACTTCTAAGTTTCGAGTTATATCGCAGATTACCCTTTTTTTTATTTTCTTGTTTGAAAAAAAGTTTTCCCCTGTTTAGGCACTTGACAAGGGGATATTTCCGCTCGGCATTATGCTATTTACTAAAAAATTTGAAAGAATAATTTACTTTCAGTCGACAGAATTTCACTAATTTCTCAAATTGATTCGTTCACCATTGGTTGTGCTATTATGCGTTGTTGCCTTCTTAACGGAAGATTTGGTCTATTCATGATTGGTTGAATGATTATGAGACCACCTAAATAGTTTATGGAGCTAGATGCTGGTTGACAACGTGTTTTAGTTGCTACTCTTTGCTGTGAATTCTGCTTTGGCAAGACAAGTATTCCTTGCATTTGAAGAGAAAACAATTTCCACCATATGATTTAAATGAAAGCCTGAGAATTTGTCAAGACATTTGACTGAATTATGCTTCGCTTATATCCTCATTATCTACTTAAATTTGGCTATGAGCTTTAAAATAATGTTGCAAATGAATTTAGTAGATTGGAAATTCAACTGTGTATGGGTTAGAAATTCTATTTTTATACCTTTTTTTTAAAAATTTTAAATGCTTAATTATTCTGTTTAATAGAACTTATTGAGAAAATGAATTGTGATCCTTCACAATTTTTTTACTACCTTTTCATTTTCCAATAATATTTGCTGTTTTATAGTTTAGGGAAATTTAGCTTCTCTTGCATTTACAAGTATTTTACATATGAAGTGCTAGTTAACAACAGATTGGAAAGTGGTTATTTTAAATGTACAGGAAATGTAAGTACACAGCTGCAAGTGTGAGTATGCTGTTCATAATTGTTACACGTTATTCTTTTCAGAATAATCAAGGCATTTTTTGAGAAACTCTTGGATAGTACATTTAAGTCCATTCTTAATTTGCTACTTCAATTTCCTAAGTTTGGGTCTTCTGTATTGAACTCGCATTGTAGGATCACTACTACTTGTACTGGGGAAATTATAAAACTTGGAACAGTTATCTTCAAATGGAACTTTTTTTTTTGTTTTTCTTTTCCAAAATATTTTCAGGTGAACTTATTATTGAATATTTCAGTATAAAGGTTGAAATCATTAACTATCAGACAGCTTTTTGGTATCTCCAGCAATTGGCCCACATCCTGGTTTGACTCACAGTTGGTGCATGGTAGTTTTTGATTGTTCTGGTGTTGATAATGACCAAATGAAGGTGAAGGATTATAAATACTAGATTTTGTTGTGTACTTACTGATATATGCTGGCTCTAGTCTCTACATTATCAACAGGTTCAGCAAGTAATATATGAAACATTTGGTTGATTTCATGCGCTCTGGATTGGGTTTCATGTTTTGGGTCTTTATTTGATGGCCTCTAAACAATTATAGAAGGTATTTGTTGCAAGATTATGTCGGGAGATTCTTAGCCAGATCAGCTCAATTACCTGATTGAAGACGCTTTACTTCTCTTAATGGCTTATCAGTGGGAAATCTCTCAGTTTCTGTTGCTTATGTTTTCTTTTGCTCCAGAAGAGATCTATTACAAGTTTCCCATCATCTATTTATTGTACATTCCAAGGACTCTCAGTGATCTAAGATCCTTGCGTGGGTATTGATTTATTATCTTAATCATCTACTTTGTTTGTTCCATGGTTCTTTGGAATTTTCGGGAAGCCAGTATTAATCATTATTGAATTTATCATGTTTCTCATGCGGATGGTAAGCTTGATAAGATTATTTGGTTCTCCAATCCCGGACAATCTTGGTTGCAGAAAGGAATTGCAATTTCTTCTTTTCCTTGAAAAGTTTCCCCTCATCTGCAGGTCGACGCGATGTTCGAAGTGCAGACTTGAGAGATAAACTTGACAGAAGGTATTCTCCTCATAGAAGGGTATCTCCTGGCAGAGTTCCAAGGGCTCAACATTCTTTCCGCTATCAAAAACCAATCTCCCGTGACAGAGGTTAGCATTATCATGAATTTCTGTGTATTTCTGCTTTCTTCTTGAAAAACAATTATTTCATGATTCCACTTGTAGGCTCCAGTCTTTCAAGGTCACCCATCAGGAGAAGGTAAGCTTCTTTTAACAATAATCACAGACTATTAAACCTTTTGCAATATAGATTCCTTCAACTTTGAAACTTTACTTTTAATTCTTGGGTCCTATAATATTCAGAGGATACTACTTTGTATCATAACAAGGTTTTTCATGATTTAATATTCATTAGATGCTATTATCTATATTCAAGTCATGAAGACATGTATTGTGTACGAACATGGATGATTAAATAAATTGATGCAACAAAGATGTACCCATTTTAAAATAATCAGGTGATAGAATAAATTGCCTAATTAAAGTTCAAAATAGAATAATTTATTATTTCTCATAAAATCTAGACTTATTTGCCTAAGTTATGAAACCAGATTATCTCAGGACCAATAAAAAAGGTTAGCATTCATTGTTTTCATCGTTCATTCAAGAAATATTGTGATTCTTTATCTGAAGATTTTCTCTTCTCAATCATGAGTGTGCTGACCATAGCTGAAGCTCACAAATTTATTCTTGAACTATGGTAAGTCCCATGAGATCGGTAACTGAGGCATATTGATCTTGGTCATGCGACATTCATATACCTATCTAGATAACTTATTGTTTCATTATCTAATTAGCATAGATCGATATAACTTTATATATTTTATCACACATTTATTATATGCTGGTGGCATACAAATTTACAGTGACAGAAGGCATAGAAAGAAACATCGTACAGATGGAGAAAGTGATTTTTCTGAAAGCTTCAAAGCTTCTGATGGTTCAGAAGAGAGGAAAAAGGAAGATAAGGCTCCATCCTATGATGACAAAGATGACCTCGAAGAGCAGGTTTGAGTCATGTTGTCAAGCTTTGCTGTTCGGATATTGCAAGTTGCAACTTGTTTCTGTGTTTTTTTTCCTCATTGAGCTTTGTGCAGCTAAGGCAACTTCAGTTGGATATTGAGATGCTTGATGATCACAAATCCCAACTTGAGGTGAATTTTAGTTTTATCTTTGAGATTACTGTTCTTTTATTTATCCCTCTCAGGAGTCCATTGATATATCTCTTGTTCATCTTTATACTTTCTCATAGTCGTTACTTTTCTCTGCTATTAGCTATTTTCTATACTTCCTCAGACCATATTAATTGCACTGAGATGATATATTATTTTTTATGTATTGCAACTTGATTATATATTCTGATTTGCCTTTCTTATTCCTAGTTATAAAGCCCATTGAGTTTTACGGTTTGGAATTTTTGTTGTCGAAATCATTGGGTTGTAGTTGGTGGTATTAGAGTTACAGGTATTTCCATGGAAATGACTAATGTGTATTTTGCTTTATTTATAAATTTTATATATACACGTTAAAGAAATGGACGATTAGGATGACTAACCATCAATGTTTTGTTGCCAAAAGATTGCCATTTTTGCTCACTTCCTGATCCATTTTTTCTTGTTGAAGAAATCAGGCTGGAATTGTAAATGGGTGGGTGGTGCAAACAATTAGGTGTTGCAATTGCATAGATGTACTGATTGCGTGAACCACCGCAAAGGCTCCACGCAAGTGGAAGAAGTCAGGCCATGAGCATAGTTTTCGGGCTAGGTCAGATGTGTGCAGGGCTTTTGGTTCTGTGAGCAAGCATTATGAAAACAGACTGGTATGTGTTGAGAGAGAATATGAGTGGAATTATGAGAGGCAGTTCTTGTGTTCCCCCACTGTTGCATAGGGAAGTAGTGATAGCAAGCTATCTAGTAGTTGAAAGCTAGCATGGATCAAGTCGTTGCTGGAGTTTTATTACAGTGGGATCATGTCTGTTATCATGATGCTGGCTTTGCTACCTAGTAAAGATTAATGGAGAAGCTAATAAGGCTTTAATACCATGTGTGTTTATGTATGTGTGTGTGTGTGTGTATTATTAGGTAGTACCCTCTACCTATATGTTTATTTATTATACTTTGACAATTGGGCCACTAAAGTTTACAGTTGGGTCTCTAACATAATAAATTTGATTATGTTAGATCTTATTAAGGTGAGTATTTTTTTTCTGGTCATGTCAAATTCATCCTGAATCCAGTAATCAAACTCTTGAACCTACTTTAGGATTCTAAAATGTGGAATCTTTAGGAATTTTATCAATTCTTATGCCTTTATAATTAATCACAAAACATTTGGAATGTCTTTTTCCCGCTAAATTTTGTGGTTGTTTTCTTAGTTCTAATATAAATTATTAATTGTTATGTTGCTGTCATATTTAGTGTTTCTTTATCTGAAATGATTTATTTATGTGATTGTAAACTTTTTTGTTTGATTAAAAATATACACACTATATATGTATACATTAATATTAACTATTTTTAATTTAATATTTTTATGTTAATATAATTTTAATGCTGACAGCCTAGGTCTTTCCCTAGGCAGCCACCTATTGCCAAGGTGCTAAGCAGTGAGCCTTCTGTTACAACTTGGAACCACCTTTTACTAGCTTGATAGATAATATAGATACACAGAAAACCATGCTATGCAAAAAGTGTTTTAAATATCTTGCATTAGTATATCATTAATACTGTAAGATGTGTATGGTTAAAATGAAGAAGAGCTTCAAATTCTTGTCTAAATTTGTCTTGTGCCTCTTAGGCTAAAAGGAAAATGTGCCTCTTTGGCTAAGGGAAATTTTTAAGATGTTGATACAGCCAACCATACTTTATAACTCAAGTGTGCGAGACAATTAGGAAAAAGACACATACTAAAAGTTATTGTAGCAGCTATTGGAATAATAAGATGAATTTTTAAGTTCTGCAGTTCTACCTAATGACAAAATGAGAGAAAAATAATTAAAATGATTCGAGCACGTTTGGAGATTTCTATTTTTTCTATTGTTTGACAAGTTCTGTTGGTTGTAGGAGTGAGTAGAGGGAGACCAATGAATGTGGTCTAAAAAATTTAGATGTCACTAGCTATATAGCCTTGCATAAAGTTCAATGGTAAGATGACACATAAAGTTGGCCTCTAATAGTCTGTCTTGTAATATTACTTCAAATATATTAGTATATTAATCAGTATTATAATATTTTTAGTAAGTGGGCATTTTGATCGAATAAGAAATTAGGATGTAAATACATAGATTTCAAGAGTTGATTTTAAATAGTTCTAAAAGTTGCAACCTAGGTTTAAGATGTAAATATATATGTGACTTACAATTTGATCATTACACATAGCATATATGGTATGTTAGAGACTGCATATGTATGTGATGATTGCCCAGAAATTATTTATCAATGATATGCCTCCATAGGAGTATATTTGAATAATTTTTAACTATCAAAAGAAAATATTGCACACCTTATCACATAATGAATAATAAACATGGATAAGACCTAAGTTGGTGACACTTGGCAGTAGCCAAAGCATGAAGTGCAGAGAAACATCATAATTTGGTGAGCGGGATGGTATTTTTTAAAAAGTATAATCATGGTTGAATCCCTTAAAACTGAACCTCACATTTAGATTAAAATAGTTCATTAGATCCTGAAAAAATTTCTCTCTAAAGTTTTAATCCCAATCCTTGTTCAGTTTCTATTTTATTTTGAACCATTGGGCAAAATTCTGGATGTCATATCATTTTAGCTGGGGGATTCATATCATCAAATTCATTATAACATTCCTCTAGATGTTGTATCAATTTCAGCCAAAGAAACACTTTCATTCTCATATCAGTCCATTATTCATCAAATTAAATGTGTGCACTAAACAATAATATTTCTTTTTTCTAATTTAATTATCTATAAATCATGTGCTCAACATCTCTAGTTGTGTGTAAAACAATTAAATTTGATTCAATAATATGCCAAATCTGTGAAGAAGTTATGAGGAATGCACGTTCCTTCTGCATTTGGAGAATGATTTGGGGAATATTTTACTGAGTTTTCATATACCAACAAGTTAGTATGTGCTTTTGGGGCTAACAATACCTTCATAACAGAATCCAAAAACCCTTTGTACGACACTAAATCATAGTAAATGATCTCCATCTTAGCAGGAGTGATTTTGTACATTTTCATTGGTAATTGTTTTTTTGTTGTTGAAAATGCCTGAGTTATCTTCTATGCTATTGTGATATAAGCTGAAACGTTTCTGTATTTATCTTTATATTCTGGCCATTGTGAAATGAATATCGTGAAAGTTAAAATTAGAAACTCCTTAAAAAACTAATGGTTTCCAGTTTGCTTACTGTGCATGATCATTCATTGCCATCTGAAAAGTTATTAAAGAAACAATCAGCATGATGTGCCTAGTGGATATGTTTTTTTAATGAAATTTAGTGCACCAAATAATATAATTCAAAACACGCAAGGTTATTTAGAATGAGCATACGAAGCTTGCAACTCACCACATGGTTCATTCAAATAGTTAGTAGCATATGTCAATTTTGGTGTGCTTATTCATCTTCACTGTCCATAGTGATAGTGGGTTCTTGCAAATTCATATGGTAACTGAGCACCATTTGCATTGTGGCCTTCCTCCACCATTGAAAGAGATTCCCACTGGCATCAGAATTCAAGATGAAGTGTATTATAATGATTTTTTAAAACGTAATAAATGCAATCACACCTGAACCTTTGATTAATGTCAACCTTTGCATCTTTCCCACTGTTTTTACAATGAGGTTTCTAGTTAGTTTCTCATAATTTCCATCACTAATCCAATTAGCTCTACTCCTACCAGATGTGAATTCCTTTCTCCATTTATATATTTATGAAGGTGATACACTCTTGTTCTTGGCTTTTCCTCCACAGAGTTTGTTGGATGAGAAAATTAATGAAGCTCACAAGCTTTCTACTCGAATGGAGGATCTTGAATCTCAACTTAATAAAGAACAAGAAGATTACAAAAGGTTATAAATATTCCTAGATGTGGTGCTTAATCGTATCATATTCTTCATAATTTCGAGGTTTATTTTTTTCCTTTTTTTTAATGGTGATGCAGGATCACTTCAAAAATAAAAAAGTTCATCAGAGCTCACGGACGTTATATAAAAGCACAGGAGGAGTTAAAACGGCAAGTATAATTTTTAGAGCAATAAATGTTACTACTAGTTTTCTTCACTTTTACCTGTTTTCATTTTGAAAATTTTTAGTTGGGACATGGTATCATGTCTTTAAACTGTATTCCTACTTTCCTAGGTTTTTCATGTTCAAGGGCCTGACTTATGCTTCAGTTATTAGAAGATCTAGCACATACCTGGTTGCCTTGCCTTCGAATATTTTTTGAACCTTTGAGCATTCAGATGTGATTGTGGAACTTGTATCTGTTTACAGGTCACAGGCTCGTCTGCAGAAGATTGGAGATCAATTTAGTTCAGACACCTTAAAACTTAATGCCTATGAAGATGATCCAAGTGCTAATATTATCAGTGACGGGGAGCCTAATGCTGATGGTAAAATAAGCTCAAGGAGCAATGATCTTCTAAATATGGTTTTATTTGTCGAGAAGAGACAATTTAAATATCCAGCTACTAGCAAACAAGTAGAAAATGGTAATTTGATGATAAGTTATGATGGAAGAAGTTTTGAACTGTAAATTTAATGTCTTGTCTTCCTCGTCTTCATGGAAGGTTGAGCAATCTTAAATTGTTCTTGCTATTAATATACTATTGGGATGGGGGAACCCTCTTGAATCATTAAATGCTGGCACTGGCAATATTAACACTTTGATAAACGAATCTATTTGCATTGATTTAATCCATCCTGCTGGGGTGTTTGGGTTGTGCATGGTTGAATTCTAATTTATATTAGATGATAAACTTGATTTGTTACCGGAGGCTTCTGCACTACTATGAAACTATTCAGTGCCTAGGCTCATCCTTGCACAATAGAGATTATAAATCATGGATTATACTATATATAGTTATCTGTGCACAATTGAGGTTTTGAATGGATTGCAAAATACAATAGAGATTATAAATCATGGATTATACTATATATAGTCTGTGCACAATTGAGATTTTGAGTGGATTACAAAATACATAGTTTTCCTAATTCATTAACTATTATCTGAGTCTTTATATATTATGATTCAATTAATTACAGTTCTAGGAAAAATAATGTTCAGCTGCATCTTTATTCTAGACTGCAGAATGCAACTCCCAGAGAACATTCTATAATAACTGAAGCTCTCAATATGTAGCATATTTCTATTATGTTGGTGTAATTACTCTAGTGTTGCAGGTAATTCCAGGAAGAGGGAGAGAGATTTTGAGGCACCTTTCAGATCAGAGAAATTACAGAGGTCTGAAAGACCTGCACCTATGTCAGAAACTACCATCAAAAGAATTGAAACAATGAAAGCAATCCTAAAACGAAATACGACACAATTGGAAGATTACAATCACAAACAAGGAAGAAATACTTCTAGCATTGGATCTTTGGATAAGGTCAGATGGAATTTTTCCCTTCTCCTTTTTCCTTACGTTCCTAGTGCATTTAAACTCTATTGACCCTTCTGGCACAATTGCATTGGTATATGAATGTAGTTTCCTAGCATATAAATGGGTAAGTTTGATAATCAGACTAGATATCTTAGGATTTTTAAAATTATTTTGATTGTCTATCGCCAAAGGTATATGTTGAACTAAACTAAGTGCCTTTTTTTTAAAAAAAAATATATACATATACATATATCTCTAAATGTCATTGAAGTTTGTCTTTTATTCATTTAAGATGCTTAAGCAACGTCCATAACCAACAGGGTAAGGGTTCGGAAGTGCGTCACAGCTTGCCTTTGACTGGTATGGCTGCTCATGCGGTAGATGAATTGCTAGAAGCCAATGAGTTTGATGAGAAACATGAAGCTGCAGAAACTATTGCAGTCAATGAGACAGATGATGCAGAACGTTCAACCAAGAGTACTTATATACCTCCACCACCTCCTCAGGCTACTCAAAATGCATACAAGCAGGTGGTAGTGCAAACCTCTGTGCTTGATATGGCAATGGTTAAGATCTATCCTCATATAGTTAGACATTTTGAGTAAAGATTAGACATTTTTAATGCTGGCTGTTGGCACCTAATGCAACCATCCTCATACTTGGGGATAACGTGGCTTCTTGATGATATTGTTGGTTAACTTGGATGGAGTTGTCACACGAACTTCATTCCAATATGCCTTTATATAGTTCACAATTTCACTTTTAAAAATTTCACCGCACCTTCACAAACTTATCATATCAGTGACCTTCGGAACCTTTTTCCTTTGCATGTGTTATTTGGGCACCAAGGTTATCCTTTTGTCTGTTGATTTAATGCTAAGGCTTGGTTTACTTGGATAGAAAGATAAGATGGGGCATAGGAGATAAAATGTCACAAAATATACAATGTATTATTTGTCTTTTGCCTCCACTTCTCCCTCCTAGTTATGCATCAAAGTAACTGACAAGTCATTTATTTTAGTATTTTAAATGTTCATGTGTCATTCTGATTCTCTGGTTATCCTTTTCCAGTATGAGGGAGACGATGAGGAGATCGACGTGGAAAAGGTGGATTCTGAAATGTTAGACATTGACATCAACAGCGAGGTGGATATTGAGCAGGTATGATGATACGCTCGGGACGATGAAGCTGTTTGCTGCCATGCAACCCCATTTTCGTTTCTTTCTTAATTCCTCTTTGTGCACTGGTCATTAGTCAGGAAATAGTTTTGCTACAGAAGTAAAAATTGTGTTATTCCTAGTGCCGAAATGACTTGTTGAATATTGTTGTTATTGTATCCTCTCTTTGCTATATTATGTTTTATAAAGTTATATTATGACAATGCTGACGTTTCTAAAACAAATAACATTATCGTTTCTTATCAATTAGCCTTTTGTTGTGCTAGTTTTATCAGCATTTTCTTGATACGACCTTTAGTGCGTTTGGTCAGATTTAATTGTATGAACTGCAAGTGCTATTCGTGAATCATCATTTGTACTCAAATAAACATGGTTGCCATTGAGAGGAATTCCTTCCGGAAGGTCAGGGCTAGAACAATTCTACCTGGAGAGCAACATTGGTGGATCTTGTTATGAACTTTTAGTGGCTTATCGACATTCACCCTCAGGTTCGTAAAGCTATCTTACTGCAAGCCACCTAGAAGCATTTAATTAAGTATTCTTCAAAGTCTCGTCTATGTAAAAAAATGATAAATCCCAGTCATTCTCATGGATTCAATCCTTGAGGGTGATCGATCCGGTCTCACGGAAGTTTTTCACCGACCACTAGGATAAATCGGGAAGTGCATATGACGGCCAATCAAGATGCCCAGCATCCTTTGATTGCGTTTCTCATTTGGAAGAAAATTTTTATAAATATGCCGTAGTTGGGGATCGAATCGCGGGTCCTTAGGTCATAATCCGGATGTCCTACCGTTGTACCATTGCCTCGGAGACAAGTCTCGTCTATGCAATGCTAGGGGAAAGTTGTGGCATTTTATGCAAATCTACTAGTTTCTTTATAGATGACGGAGATCAAGGGATCTCCTTGTACCGTCGAGTGATATCATTAATCAATTTAGTTGTACAAGTGTTCGATTGATTGACCGAATTAGTTGCACAAAGAACATGATATAGAGGGTTAAATTATTTTTCTTTTCTTTCACGTTCTACTAAGGGAGATAATTAAAGATTTCACACCACAAACATGTAATGGATATGTATATATATAATATTATGCATTCTTTAACCCTATTTTTGATTATCTAAGAACAAAGTACTCCTTTCATTCCATGACTTGCTTGGGTAAACCTCTATATTATATTTTTATTATGATTAATTTATGACTAATGACTAATTAATGAGGCTGCATAGCACAAATTGTCAAAAGAGTTACGTAGCCAACAAGTTGTATTAAGATGTGGTCATTAGACTAGTCAGTGATTACTCCCTTTTTCCAAAGCGAGGCATTTTCCTTCCTTATTGTTGAAGTTATGCCTTCAACTTTTGTTTTCCATTTCCATATTTCATACTACAAGTTATAGCTTCTTTCTTGTGGATGAATTTGTGAAAAGAAATTTCCCTTTGCGCATAGTGTCACATCCAAGTTGGTGCGAAGAAACATCAAGGGAGCTGTACAACTTGGTAAGATTTGACTCGATCTGAGAGCGATATGAATTAAAGTGACGGTGGAATTCTAAATTTTTAAATCAATGGCTTTAATTGTCCTAACTATTAGAATTGGGAGATCAATACCTTTCAAACATCATTGTTTGAACACTACCACCATGACTTGTCGCCCTTGTCGGTATCTATTAAAAAAAAATAGATTGATAATGCACAAATATGGATTAAGAAATATCGTTTCAACATAAAAAATAATAAAATCTAAAAGCAAGCATATAATAGCGGATTTAGTTCTGTTCTTAATTTTATACTTAGGATTAAAATTTCGAAAATTATAAATGTCAAGATAGGAATAATGCATGCTTAGTTTGCCTATCCCCCTCAACCCTTTTAGTCGGACTCTAGTCGTGTCTTAGTTGATGGGCGCATTTCACCTTCAAAAGCGACGGCCATGAGCCCTGACTAAGTCAGACGTGTTGCATTTTTTAATTAAAAAAAATCTGAAAAACCACCCACATGATGAATACAAGTCCTGCGAGTTGACGGAGGAGTAGTCATGTTTGACTTTTACAATGAATTTTCTTATTTTGTTTTGATTGCAATATATGGCTTGTTTAATTCTACTGCAAGGCACGACTTTGGCTCACTGAGCCAATGGCAACAGCAACTGGTACCTCATCTTTCAAAATCATTAATTATATTATTCATAACAGGAAAAGTAATCAAAAGCTATCTGTCGATTAGTTGTTTCTTACGATACGGAACGCAGTGAATGGCACACTGTATGAAACCTTAACTTTCATGTACAATGAAAGCTAAGTGACGCTCAGAAATCAAAACTTTAGTAAATGGCTTTTGTCTTTGTCTGCTCTTCTCATTTTGTGCTCAGAGTTTAATATTGCAAAACTAATTTTATCCAAGCTGCCTGTGCAGAGTTTAATTTTGGCAAATTAAATGTTCCTTATTAACTGTGATTTTGTTCAGTGATATAGTTAATCTCCAAACAGACAGACCATCATTTGGTTCGAGAGTACGTAGAACGCTGATTAATATATTAAGGAAAAGGCGATCACAGGTAGTTACATGAAAACTAGGATGCATGCAACAATCTTTATTGATAATATATATTGTAGGCGATTATATGATCTTAATTATACTTGCGACGACCTTTGATTGACTGTTTGATTGCGGCTTGTGGTGGGTTTTCACGTTGAGAAGTCAATTCTGATGCCAGCCACCGACGCCTTCCCCTTCCCGGCCCTCGGCACGATCGTCACCAGCACGCT
>JBBMKF010133549.1:0-19529 GCA_037834155.1 Curcuma caesia
ATATTATATACAGGCGGATTAGAACTTATATTATGAATGCAGGGCCTTTGGGGCTATTTATCTCCCTTATATTTAGTGATGGGCGTCTCACCTTATATGATAATCCTCGTTCCTAAAATAGATCTATTCCGGACAAACATATGCCTGGTTACAGAAATTACAGGAAAGCGAAATCGATCCAAAGAAATACCATATAGTAAAGTAAGGGAGTGAGACCCTTTCATTGAGTCGTAGAGGGGAAGGGGAGACCAAAGAATTGAATATAGAAAGAAGGGATTGGGATTCCACTATCGTATTAAAGTAAGGAAGTGGGGAGTAAGATAGATTTCGAAGATAGAGATTAGGGGGTAGAGGGAATTGAGTTACCAGAACAGAATTCAGGGCCATACTATAATAAATTAGCTCAAATTTAATTCCTTTAGGGGAAGAGATGGAGTAGAGCTATTTGAATTGCCTTTCGGATTAGGAATTGAGTTAAGAAGATAAGTTTAGGGTTGAAGTTTCCTGACCTTCTAGTATAGTAGAGTATGTTCCATCTTCTACCTTCAAGGAGCTGTAGGATGAACTTCGTGGCTGGCGACTAGCCAACCACTTGTTCCTATATGTCTGTCTTTTCCGGAAGGTTCGGATTAGTCGTAAATAGCCCCAAAGGCTATTTATATGCCTCTGCGTGGCAGAGGTACTTATCTTATATTATATACAGTTAGTCTACGCCTTTGGGGCTATTTATCTTTTTGGTAAAAGAAATTACAAGAAACAAAACAACAGCAGTCAATGCAAAGGAAAGGGAACCAGAGGAAAGAGATGCAACGAAAGAAAGGGAAGGGACAGCTACAAGGAGGTATTGGGTTGACTTGGCAGATAGGGGAGGAGAGTGAAAATTATCCATTCATTGAGTTGAGAAGAGCCATCCAGACCTCGAAGAGGGGTCAGTTGGAGCTGCTACTTTTGATAAGTATGGAGTTTAAGTAGAATTGAATTTCAATAAATTGAATATAGAAATAGAAATATGCACCAGCTATCTGGAGAGAAGAGAGGAATTGAGTTACCAGAGCTGAATTCGGGGATTGATGTAGATGAGTTGAGGACAGGAGAGACAGAAAGAATTCCGATTCAATAGAATGAAGTAGAGTAGATAAGTAAGTTGAGTACCCTCGAAAGAGGGGAGAACTGAACTGAACTGAAGTAAGGGAGTGATAGGGTTTAACTATCGTATTAAAATAGAGTCTTTCAGTACCTCGCTTCGGGGCACCCTCTCCTTAAATTATTACCAGTATAATTGCGAGCTACTTCATTCCTACTGGGCCCTCCCTCGTCAAAATATAGATATATTTCCGGCCGGGCATATGCCTCTGGTAAAACCAAAACCAACAACAGGAACGAACAGATGCAACAGAAGACCTGAGGAAGGGAACGAAACTGAACCGAAGGGAAAGAGAGTACTGACTTCCAAGGTAGAGAGTGAACCGAAGGGAACGAAAGCAAAGACAGAACGTTTGTAGATTTAGAGTTAAGGGAACAAAACACAGAAAATAGCTCAGTAGATTACTGAAGAGAGGGGAAGGGGAATTCAGTTACGAAGATAGAGTTGAGGGAATTCAGTTACGGGAGAGAGAGTAAAAGAAAGGGGAATAGAGGTGCCTTCGGGGAGAACTGAACTGAAGTTTCGTAAGGGAGTGTTCCAGACTCGAAGAGGGGCATGACTATCGTATTAATAAAATAAGGGAGTAGAATAGTTTAACTATATTTCGTAGGGTCTCGAGTACCGACCTCAACTTCAGACCTGAGGATCTTTCTACGTTTTGAATAATGCAACAGATGCAAGGTAGAGCTCAACGGATACTGAAATCGAGAGAGAAGTGAGAAGAAAAGGGGTTTCAGTAGGAGTTGTAGCAACAGAGTTAGGAGTTGGGGCACCTTCAGTTCCAGCTCCTAGGAGGTAGCTAACAGGTATCGAGAAATCGACAGAGGAATGGAATAAAAGAAAGGAACTAATAAATGCAAAGGTGCAGTCCGGGAAGAAAGGGTTGGGCCTGGGGCATCTACTTTTGATGAGTATGGAGTTTAAGTAGAATTGAATTTCAATAAATATCATATATAAATAGAAATATCCACCTTGGATAGCTTCAGAGAGCTCAATGAAGCGAAGAGGGAGTTCGAACCAAATGCAACGTATCGATCGAAAGGAAAGAAAGAGAGCGAAGCGAACGACAGGAAGGAAACAAAGGGAAAGGAATACTGAAATCGAAAGAGGAATCGAAAGAGGAGTCAATCGATAGAAATGGCAGCTGGGGAGTCAATCCAACAAAGGGTTGGGAACTAATGCAAAGGAAAGGGAACCGAAGGGGGAGTACAAAGACAAGTAGATGGAATATAGGTAAGTAGGTATTACAGTACAGTAGATGAGTTTAGAGAAGGGGTTTGGGGAGTACAAAAGATAAGTATGGATTTCCTTACGGGTACGACTATCGTAGAGTGGTTTGGGGAGTACAAAGAAAGGTAGATAGATTTCGAAGCCCTAATATAATAATAAGTCGATTAGGTTGAACTGGGGTTGAGGTAAGTCGCCTAATATAATAATAAGTCGAATAGGTTGATTCCAAACAATTCAATATAGAGAATGGGTATACCAAAGAAAGGTAGATAGAGCTGAATAGAGGGGTTTGACTTGTAGAGTGATAGCTGAATTAAGCTTTGAGGGCAGAATAGAAGCCCTAATATAATAATAAGTCGATTAGGTTGAAGGGGGCGTAGAAGAGGTATTTAACTATCGTAGATATGGGAGTGAGGGCCCCTGTATATATATTGGGAAGAGGAATTACGATTCAAAGATAGATTTCGAAGAGGTTGAGGTTTCCTTTCAATTTATATTTCAGTTGGAGCCTTCGGGCCCTTCAAGGAGATCTAGGACTTCAATCGGGGTTACCTACTGGCCCTCCTTCATATAGTATATAAAATTCCGAACATATGCCTGGTTACAGAAATGACTAGAAAAGACAGGACAGAACGACTGCAAAGGAGTAAGGAACAGATCCAAGGTCTCGATCCAAAGGACAGATCCAAGGTCTCGATCGAAAGGGAACCGAAGGGAGAAGATAGAGATTTGGGGTTTCGGGAATTCAATTCAAAAGAGTAGAGATGGTATTTGATGTTACATCCTGACCTCGAAGAGGGCAGAAGTCGTCGATTCATAGATGTGACTTCAAAGGTAGGCAGCAGAAACTAGGGAGTCCTATAAAGAAGGGGTTGAGGGAATTGACTATAGAAATAGGAGATACCAAAGGTGTAGTTTAGAGAAGGGGTTGAGGGAATTGACTATAGAAATAGGGGATACCAAAAGTGGAGGCGAAGGGGAGAAAGAAAGAATTACGATTCGGATTTGAAGTTGGAGATTTAGAGTTAAGGGTTGAAAACAAAGAAAATAGCTCAGTAGATTTGGCTTCCTTTAGCTATAGAGAGCATGAACTTCGGGGCAACCGCCTGGCTGCCCCTACTGAATCTATATCTTTAAAATAAATACATACGCAATCAACAACAGATGCACTCAACTCCAAAACTAAGACATATGCCACCAACTACAGAAAACAAAAATACAATACAACAGGAACGAAATGCAAGGGTAGTGACTTCGAACCAAAGGGAAAGGAATACTGAAATCGAGTACAGAGTCAATGGCTGCAGACGAAAGGAGTTCATGGAAGGGAGTGAATGAAAAGGTAACGGTATCGATCGAAAGGACTTCGAGGGTCTCGAGAGAAAGCAAAGGACTTCGAAGGTAGCGAAAGAAAAGCGATAGGAACTAATGCCTAAAATAAATATAAATCACCTGAGGAACGAAAGGGGAGTGAAGTTGGAGCTGGGGCTTCAAAGGAGTTTGAAGTTTCAACTGGAGCTTATCCCGTTGATGAGTATAGAGTTTAAGTATAATTTCATCGAAAGAAATATCATATATAAATATACATAGGAGAGAGTTGAATAGCCTTTCGGATTGGATTCGAAGTGCCTTCAGGAACTCCAAGAGGGGAGGAGAGTTTAGGGTTTGACTATCGTAGATATGAACATCGTGGCTACCGACTAGGCAACCCCTCTTTCATATAGATCTGTAAATCCGGCCAAACAAATATACATGGTAAAAGAAAGAACGGAAAGAAAGTACTGACTTAGAAACAAATGCAAGGAGTAAATCGAATTGAAAGCGATAGGAACTAATGAATAGAAAGGAAAGGGTACCAGAGCATGGGGAGATATACCCTATCAAAGAAAGGGAAGGGACAGCTACAAGGAGGTATGCCAAGAGGGTTGAAATTGGAGTTACGGTTGTTGTAGTAGAAATACCTTATAGAAATATATACGATTGATAGATTTCATTGAGGGGTGAAGAGCAGAATGCAGTTTCAAAGGGTAGGAGAGCAGTTCCTATTCTATAGTTCTATAGTTTATGGGAAGCCTTTCCTTGCCTTCTCCTTATGATTAGGCATTCCTGCCCAAAGCGGATTATTACCAGTATAGTTGCGTAAATGGCTTTAGGCCATTTACTCTTACCTCGTAGTCGAGCTATTTCATTCCTCTCCTCTCCCTCTCCCTTATGGTCGAGCACTTATTGATGGGGGGCCTGTGGGTACCCTTATGGTCGAGCTCTATCGAGGATACCCTTAAATTATTACCAGTATAGTGGCGAGCTATTTCATTCCTCGAAGAGGGGAGTAGAAGCCCTAATATAATAATAAGTCGATTAGGTTGAAAACTAATTAAAATAGCTCAGTAGATTCGCAAAGAACAGATGCAAGAGCAACCCTTACTATAATTTCCAAATGCAACCTATCCAAACCCAACAGATCCAAGGAAAGACAGTACTGACTTCCATCCCAATGCCAGGTCTCGATCAAACAACTGAACCAAATGCAAGGAACTCCAGAACAAACCCAACAACATATGCCAGGTATCCAAAGAAAGGGAGGGAAACGACAGTGAAATCGAGATAGCATCTTTCGTAGTTTTGAATAAGGGGAAGGAATACTGAAATCGACAGAGGAACCGAAGGGAATCGAGATAGGAACTAATGCAAAGGGAAGTTATAGTTTGAGTTTAGGGTTTCGGCCCTGTATATATTTGGGAGCTCAATTGAGTATGTAGAAGGGAGTGTTCCTAGGGGAGTAGAAAAAATAGAGTTAAGGGTTTTTTCCTGACTTTTGAGAGCTTAATGGATTATCCGGATGCTAAGATGGAATCTAGCTATAGTGATACGACGCATTTTAGGGTGGTTACACCCAAGAGGGTGGAAGATGTACTGGTCTTCAAGTCCTTAGCCATGACTATTCTCACTCTTTTATATAAGAGCGTGCTAAGAGAAAGCTATTTGGATCTGGATGTTGTAGACCTGATTCCGTCCTTCTATGATCGTCTTCTACAACATGGGAGGACTAGTATTATATATAAAATCTACTTGAATCCTTCTATACTTGCCTCTGCTACGCAATTTAACTCCCCAATATAAAAGTCAATGTAGCAATTTCTCATTCAAAACGTAGAAAGATCTGCCGTACCTCAAGAGAGACGTTCTTGGTTCGATGACTTCTCAGATTTATTGACTGAGTTCTCGGATGTATTATAGTCCTAAAAGAAAAGAAAAGAGAAGAGACTGTTCGGATAGCCATTCACTCTAAGGGTCACCTGCTAAAGAGCAGGGAAAAGATTGATGAGTCATAAGAAGACATTAGCAGCAATTGGAAAGAGTCCTTCTCCGTGGGCTCGGAATACACTAAATTGGTACCAGCTTAAACAAACATGTATCTAGTCCCCTCCCGAACGATTACAAATAGTTATTCGCTGCAGCTGAGCAGGTCAACATTCCTGTAGCTTATGCTCCCAAAGAGTTAGGATAAGTAGGAAGATTCTCATCCTGCTCCTTAAAATTCACTCTTTCCCTTAAAGTCAGAAACCCCGTGTTTTTTCACTCGCCGTCGAATACAATACAAGACTTTCTCACTCGTCCCTGGAATTAACGACTGGAATTGAGTTTAGGAATCCTTATTTCAAATGTAATTTGTGAGGACACTTTTCCGGTGTCGGCATTTTATTGATGAAATTACAATAGGGAGCTGTGCGAATGCATTCTCCCCCAAAGATGGGAGCCTGGGCACGAGCAACTTCAAGAAGATGGCGTGCGTTGGGCAAGCCCCTTCTGTTGTGGAGTAGGCTCCGTATAAGCTTTTCTTTCTGCTCTCGCCGCTGCTGAGGTCACTATTTCTTTATATTTCTTTATAAGTCTTTATAAGCTCCGGTTCAAGTGAGAAGCATTAGATGTTGATGGAAAGGTTCAAGCTGCAACAGACGAGTACGGGAAGAGAGAGAGACAAATGAAGACCGGAGCCTCAGCTGCAGCAGTTAATGGTTTATCCAAGCTAACAAGAAGAAGAGATTCAACTATAAAAAAGCTAACAAGAAGTAGAAAAGCAACCGAAAACTCCGGATAGTTGCCAGCAACTAAAGCAACGGGAAGAGATTGAACTCGTCTAGCGGAGGGCACAGATTCAACTATAAAAGCAACATAAGCAGTCGGCTCTCCCTTACCCTCTTAAGAACTCATTTCTAATTGCAAAAAGAAAAGGGACAAGCTTCTATTAGTGCTGAGTGCAAAAAGAAAAGGGACAAGCTTCTATTAGTGCTGAGTGCAAAAAGACTAGTGCTGAGTGCCAAAAGACCTTCTCTCCCGTGGGTAGTTCTAGGCATAAAGAATAAGAATAGATTAAGAATAGCATAAAGAATAAGAATATCCTCTGGTTAGAAGACTTATAGTAAGAGTTTATAACGAGTTCCTTCATGATAGAGCTTTCAAGCTAGGAAAAGTGTCAACAGCCCTTGAATAGGTGTAGGTGTCTGAGGTAGGAAGGGAGTCTCGAGCCTCTTTCGCAGCCTAGGACTCGATTGAGACAGACAATCAAGATAGTTTGGTAATATGGGAAAAGACAATTGGCTCATAGTCAAAGTTCTCTAATCAAAGAGCTGCGTAAGTTCTTGCTTCCCTGCCAAGCATTTATGAGTTCATGGAAAAAGCACGTTTTAGTGCGGAATGTGCCGGCCCTCCTAATTTGGGTCTCAGTGATTGTGCCTAAAAGAGAGATTAAGCTTATGCTGCCGTTCTAGGTGTCTTTGGAGCTTTATCGGGATAAGAAACTAGAGGAAGGGATGCACCCCGACCTACGAGAGAAACCCCGTCGTAACTTAGCTGCTTCCCGTCGTACCTCGGCCCTTATTATCCTCACTCAAAGTACGCAACTGTCCCTGATAAAGAGCTGACATTGCTGGTACGAAGTGTTCACTCCATTGATCATCTGAATGAGGATCGGAAAGGTCGGCCGAGATGGATCAAAGATGACTGCCTAGTGGCGGCGAGCCACAAAAGATAGACACAATTCCATATTTATCTCTTAACTCGTCTTGGGGCACAGGGAAACGCAAGACATATTATGAAGCTTCTGCCTTCTTATCCTTTAGCCTTGGTGCCCTTCAGTTCATTCCTATAGTGAGTTGTAATAGTTAGGGTCTCTATAAGACCCATGAACACCGGATCGGATAAAGAACTTATGAAGCAAGAACAGCCAAGCAAAGACCATCAATAACTTTATCGGGAGCGGACGCGTCGAATACAAATACTTTAGAACTCGCCCCTCTCCCCATGGTCGAGCCCTACGCCCCTCACACATAGGAGAAAGAGCATATGCAGCCGGGAGGTCGGGACTACTAACTCTTTATTAGAAGCTGGTGCCTGTCCCCGTTCAAAAGCAGCCCTTGCCCTTACGAGTTCACCGCTCCGTGGGCGGTTCGGAAAGGGACGAGTGAAACGACGTGAAGATCGGATAAAAAGAACCTACCTCTACCGGGATTCTTTAAGAGGGAATGGAAAGAGTGAATGACCACGTAGGTATGCAATGCCAATAGCTGTAGTAATGAACTCGGTCTGATTCGTCACCCTAAGACCTAGAAAGCCTCCTTATCGGGGGGCGTAAGGCTTTCTTTAACTTCTATTTTCCTATCTTTTCCGGAGTTCAAAGTTCACGAAAGCCGGAGCTCCACGTCTAGCCGTCTAACTCACTCGGACCGAGAAAGCCTCCTTATCGGGGGGCTAATCAAATTCTTGACTTATCTTTTCCAGTTAACTTAAATTCCAGATCTTAGGCAGCCGTAGACCAGGCTAGGCAGGGTTATACAATTTACTACGTCCACTCAATCAAGGCGAAGCCCCATTGGAACTTATATTATAGTAAGGGCTTTCTCGATCTTTTGGAATTCCAGTTCAAAGTTCACTCGGGAGAAGGAAAGAAAGTGAATGAGCGTCACCCTCCCCTTACGTTACGCACATAGCATCTTCAGATCTTCTCTTTTCCTGAGTGACCTTTTGAGCTTGAATAAGAGATCTTAGGCTCCGTGGACCGGGCTAGGCAGGGTTATACAATTTACTACGTCCACTCAATCAAGGCGAAGCCCCATTGGTCGTAGCTTTTTCGATCTACTTTCATTCAATTTCTGATTCAATTTCAGAGTGAACTCATTACTAAGAATTAGATTCTCTCTATTAACGTAAACGTACCAGTGAACTCATTACTATGAATTATCTCATCTCGTATCTTCATATAACGTAACCGAAATGAAATATATGAATATGCCCGTAACCGAAATGAAATATATGAATATGCCATTCTGATTATCTTCTTATATAATGAATTTCATCTCATGCGACGTTTACGTTATATAGAGAAAGAATCTCATCTCATCGAATGCGACGTGAAATGAAAGTGAGATGATAGGAAAGAAAGTAGGAAACCCGTGTTTTTTGCCTTCGCCGTCGTTTCCCCTAGGGACATGTCTTGAAGTTGGCAAGATTTTAAGAAACCCGGGCCGGGTTGGAAATTTTTAGTAAACCCGGGATTTTTTGACTAAACAACCGCAGGTAAATGGTCAAAAAGTTGGCTCACCCGGGATTTTTTGACTAAACAGAGATTCCCTTCCATGAGTCGATGATAAATTGGCAAGATTTTAGTAAACCCGGGATTTTTTGACTAAACAGAGATTCCCTTCCATGAGTCGATGATAAATTGGGAAGATTTTAGGAAACCCGGTGTTTTTTGACTAAACGAACTTTTACCTAAGGAAAGTGAGTTGAAGTTGGCGTTGGAAACCCGGTCTTTTTTTACTCAACTTAGAACTTATATGTATGGCGAGCACTTAAAAGTCCCTCTCGCACACTTTTTCGTCCCTCTCCTTTACTTTGTAGTATTGCGAGCACTTTCCCTGTACACTAATATGTGTCAAAGTTATAACATGCAAAGAGCTCCAATGCCGACAACATTTCGATAGGAGCCTGCCTTGCATTCTATGCATCTTCTTTACTACTATATGTAACTTCCTTGTCCTTGTCCGATTCATTAGCACCAGAAACATGCGCTGGTGATTCCTTCAAAGGACACTCTTCCTTCGGGACCAGCTTATACGATATTAGTTGTTAGTGCAGAATGAGAACGAGATTCTTATAAGTGCCCCGTAGAGTACTAATTACCATATTTCACTCTCTCCTAAGCCTAAGTAGGCAATATGCCATTAAGGCGTTAGAAGGGGCGGGCTCACCAAAGGAAAAAGAATAAAGAGGCCCTATCTGACTCGTACGGTACAGAAGAAAACGGAACAGCTCCTAATTAAGTGTTGGCTACTTCAATTTAACTATATTATTGGGCCCTCCCGACCCGATGAAAAGAAGAAGATTCAACTCCTCTGTCATCGGGTGTTAGTGAATGGCATAAACGTCTTAACTCCAATCCCATACGACTCTGTTGCTGCTCTTCTTATCCGAGAGTTCGGGTTCGGCACTATGAGTCAAAAGAATCCCATATGAGCTGCTCACGTCCTTCCTCTATCCTTTGATATCTTTTGTTCGCGAAAGGGACGTATATAAAGAAGACCATTCAGCTGCAGGCACGTCGTTGACACTCCTTCCTTCTTTTCCGGAACTCGTCTTGGGCAAATTAAAGTATAGAGACCATATGCTTAACACATGCTACTATTCAACTTCAGGAGCTACGCCAACACCAATGAAAGGAAGAACACTTCTAAGGAGCTACGCCAACACCAATGAGAAAGGAAGAACACTTCTAAGGAGCTACGCCAACACCAATGAAAGGAAGAACACTTCATAGTTAATTTGCCTGACTTAAGCCCGTAGCTGGCTCTTTCGCGGGAAGAGGTTAGAGGCCCGAGGCAACGACGGGTAGCGACGTGGGCTCGACCGGAAGACAAAGGGATCGGCCCTAAATATAAAGTTAGCGAGCCCTACGGCCCTTTCTTCTGTTCCTTCTTCGAGTGATGTTCTAGGTTCAAGCCCACGGAGCGGCACCATATACTTCTATATACGCAGCTGCCCTTGCCCTATAGAGTTATGGAGAGGAACGAGTGATAACGAGTGGAGCAACGAGTACTCGAGCTACAGGGAGAGAGAATGATAAGAGAAATGTGGCAATTACTATATTAGGGCCGAGTGATTCATTCCTCGGCTGGGGCCCTCCAGGCACTTTGAGCACAGAGCGATCTGACTCTTAGCTGCTTGCCAAGAGCACATTGGTTGGTTGATGGACCTTTGTGTTCACAATAAATCCAATACAACTCTAAATTGACTCAATCGGGAAACCAAATATGAGTACAAAATCTGGTTCGTTACCAGACGCCTTCCCTCGCCCCGACAAGTTCCGGGGCGTCCAGGAGAGTGGATGTCGCGAGTAAGGATGACTATAATAAGAACACCATCTTTCTTTCCTTTAAACAGGATTAAATAAAGAACCATGGCTTTGTTCATCAATTTTATAGAACGTCTGCCTCAGGCTTCCTGGCGCCGTGTCTTTGAAGGCACGGGATCGTTAAGAGGGTTCTTGATCAGGATCTTCCTAGCGGTTACTGGCAACTTATCCACAGAGGGAGCTGTTTGCTCTTTGATCTTTGCTAGGGTCCAGAAATCTGGATTGTTGTTTACTGCGCTCTATTTAAAACAGTGTAGTGTCCATCTCCAACAATATTATGCGGGATCGGACCTGAGTGTAGTTAAACCGACTGTATTCGTCTCATTGAGCCGAACAGGGATCCAACAATTATACCGCCCCATCACCGGCATTGTATTAAGTGCCGGGGGGAAAGAGGAAATAGGTTGGTCCGGTTGTATCTATCGTGGTTTAGCATCTGTCGGATTATAAAACTGGCGGCGCGGATTCGCTCCTCCACATTTAAGTCGATAGTGTCTGACCCAACCGATATAGATCGGGGAGGAGTTGAGTTTGATAAAAAGTGCTTTTAAATCTCTTCAACCTCTTTATCTTCCCTGGATCTCACGGGTTCCTCTGAATAAGGGGTTCTCCTGGGTTGGGAGATATAGAGTAGAGCCTGGAAGTCCACACCTAACGATGATCGTCAGTATGCGGGATCTAAGGCCGTGCCTAACATATTTTATTCTATGAAAAATATGAGGTGCCCGTAATATTCGATTGATTCATTCTAAGGAGGGCTTTCACCTGGTGTTTTGTGGGTTAAAAGGGTCTTATGGCCTCTCGACCTTTCGTATAATACTAGGATGGTAAATGAGGATTTGAGGTTCTATGAAACCAACGTAGGACCGATCTTCGATGAGCTGGCAACAGCCTTCGATGGATATCCTCTGAGACCGGGTCGGTTGGCTTGCACCCTCGAGGGAGCTGGCAAGAGAAGAATCTTCGCTATAGGAAACTATATGCGGCAGAGACTCTTGTATCCTGTGCATGATTGGGCAATGCGGGTCTTATCCCGTTTAGCCTGTGATGGGACCTTCCAACAAGAGGGTCCTATACAACGCCTTGCACGAGCCATCAGAGATTGATTCTTTTGATTTGGCCTCGGCAACGGATCGTTGGCCAGTGTCCGTGATACATGATGTAATGGCATGTATCTTTGGGCCTAGTCTGGCTTCATGCATTGTTAATGGTTCGCTAGCTTTGTCAGCATTCTGGGTCGGGCCCCCGTTCGTAGGGAGTTCTCGATTTGTTTGCTTTCGAACAGGGCAGCCATTGGGCTATTACGGCTCTTGGGCGCTTTTCAGCCTATCACACCATTATTTGGTGTGGCTGGCAGCATGGATAGTTGATTCAGGGAGAGGGACCCCATTTACGAGATACGCCCTTCTCGGTGATGATATTGTCATTGCCGATGGGGCGGGGGCCGAACAGTATCGTCGGCTCCTCGGAAAACTAGATGTCTCCATTTCGGAGAGTAAATCGATTTGCTCAAAGACTGGAGCTCTAGAGTTCGCTAAGCAGGGTTGATAAGGTTTCCGTTAACCTTTCACCCGTTTCTGCGAAAGCAGTTCTGAGTGCCACGACATTAATCGGGCTCTGCCAGTTGGCGGATAAGTATGCTCTTTCGAGAACATCACTGTTTCGTTTAGCTGGTGCTGGGTTCCGAGTCCGGAGCCGGCTGCTCTCGCACCGCCTTAGTCGACGGTGGAAGCGATTGCGTGCAGTTTCGGATAAGTCACTATCGTATCTTCGGTTACCTTTAGATTTGTGGTTTGGGAGGGGCAACCCGATCAACCCTTATTATGAGGGGATCATAACTGAAGAGGTGAGGAGAAGGTGTGCAGTCAAGCAATTGATTGTACCCCCCTCTGACATCCTGTGGAGTGAAGGGGAAAGGCTAAATCTAGAGTATACCCTTTACCAGGGCTGGATGCGGTCTTGGTTAGAGTGGTGGAAATGGTATTGTACTGTACCCCTGGGTCAAAATCCTAGTCTCGAAAGACCGGCCTCCGGTTGCCGCTACCTCTTGGAAGCGTACTGTCTTTGATAATGATATCAAGATGTATGGTATTCTGTGGAAGGTATGGGATATAGGGGAAGATTGGGAAATAGGGACTACTCCGCCTTGTTTGGTAACTTGGCTGGAGTTAACGTCAACCTTAGATGCAAAATATGCAGAATGTGGATCTCCTTGGACCTATCAAGTCCTTGTGAGGAATGGTTTTGCTGGGTTATAAGTATTTAAGCGTACTCAAAATCAAACCTTAACCATGAACTCTTGGACTGCACCGTTCTTCTTCAAGCAAGCGTAGGTCCGATAAGTTGGAAAGCAAGGTACGAGTGATAACGACCCTCGGCTCGGTAGGGTCTGGATTCAACTTTAGCCTATCTTAATCAACTGGTTATGAGCCCACTCCAACAACTATAAAGCGAGCACTTAAGCTTCATTATCCTTCTTCCAAGAGTTCGCATTCAGATCTAGAGTCAGGTACATCAAAATAATCGCCATATGCTGCGAGGAAAGGAGAGAGAATGAAGGCGTTTAGTGAGCTCTTAAGCCGGGCGCTACGAATCTCTTGCGAAGCCGGAAAGGTAGTTTTATTAATGTTAGCAGCTTAATGGGAATCATATCTTATCCCGACCTCAAACAACCACTGAGCCTGATCTTCTCCTAATGAACTGCCTTCCGAACCTTAATCTAATGCCAATAACTCTTTTCCCGTAGGTCGAGAACTTATTAAATTAAGTGCATAAGTGCACTCGTCCCTCTCGCATACGCTCGAGCCTATCCTAAACATATAGTCGGCCCTCTCCTTGACTTTGTAGTATTGCGAGCACTTAACGTCCCTTTGATTTGAGTCTTCTTTCCTCTCGCGTTCGAGACTAATATCATATATAAGCAGGTGCACTTACTATTACGGATTTCGTAGTTTCATCAAGGTGCATACAGCTTACAAACATAAGAAAGCAAATGCCCGTGCTTTTTATCCGATTATTTACGCGGAACCAACGGGATAGGTTATTCAATACGCTTTTGTCTCTACTGTTAATGCAAAAGAGAGGGGCGACTGGTAAGGAGCGTAGCAGCGACGTGTAGACGGGGCGAGCTTTAAAGTTTTGGTCGAGCCTATTCAGTTCTTCCTTTCGAGCCTCTCTCACCCCGCCCCTGGCACTTTTCTTTTTCTTACTCTTCGCTCGCCTACTCATACCTATTACTCTTTCCTAAGGTAGCTTGCTCTGCATCAGTCAAGGTTGAATTCGTTACTTCAAGAGTCCGCCCCTGATGCACACATCCCTCATAGTCACTGGTCGTTCGCTCCTTCCTGTCTTGACTTAGGGCTTTGGACCAATATATATACAGGGCCGACGACTGGACGAATTCACTCACTGCTCGAATGATGGGGACACTACTTTCTATCTATCTAATAAGAAAGAGTACTTCAGTGCTTTGCTTTCTTTGTTATTCCATCTTTCGTATGCGGATTTCTTCTACTATACCAGTATAGCTGCTCTCTTCTCTATAGTATAGCAGCTCCGTGCCCCCCCTTTCCCATTCGGACTGAGGGGGCGACGATAAGGAGCGGCTGAGACTTGTAGTCGGTCTCGCCTCAGGCGTTCAATAACTCGATCAAGCAAGCCGCTTCTTAAAGCGTCCAAAGAAAGGATTGCCAAAGAAAGAGAGACCCGTCGTGACCTCGGGCCTTCTATACTTCTGCTTCAAGCAGGAATCAGAATGAGGAGTTCGCTCGTCCTATCCACCGAAGTCCGAGAAAGCCGATCCCATGCGTCTGCTTAGCTACGTTCTATAGTGCCGTGCCATGGAGCTAGCCTAGGTCCCGAGAGACGCTTCGCCCTTGTGTTTGAGTAGTAGTTGTGCCGAGAGAGCGTAGCTTGAGCACTGTCACATAGGCGTCACTCTGTTCGCTCCTAGCCCTCGTCGTCTACTGCTTCTTTTCTTCTCTGCCGACTCTTGCTCGGGACGGGTCTCCGCTCCTCCTCTGGATGCGCTACCCTAACTGATTTGCTGCCAGTGAAGGCATGATCCTGGGTCTAGTCCTCCTTCCTTTCTGAATTTCGCGACCTGGAAATATATAGTAAGGGCCGCCAGAGCACTCATTTGACACGAGCCAGTATAGACTCATTTCCACAGACAAGAGCACTCATTTCCCCTTTCAATCGCATATTACTTGAGACCGATATAGCGGTGAGCACTTCCATACGAGCGGTGAGCATGCCACTCGCTCCTTTACTAGGTAGAGTGGATCCCTCCTTTCAAGCAAATTAGCCGCCGCTCCTCTGTCCCTCAGTCTCTGCGTCGTTTCACTCGCTCCTCTTCACGGGTTATAGTCAA
This sequence comes from Curcuma caesia, assembly GCA_037834155.1. Lineage (NCBI taxonomy): Eukaryota > Viridiplantae > Streptophyta > Magnoliopsida > Zingiberales > Zingiberaceae > Curcuma > Curcuma caesia. Next base: position 15,154 of record JBBMKF010133549.1, read on the forward strand.
GTTCCTCAGGTCTCATCTTGTTGGAGATGGATTGATCTCGTGTGATAGGACAGAGCATTTCTTCGTGTGATAGGTCATTTTCTTTCTTCTTTCTTGACTTTATTAGTAATGGTTGGTTTGATAGGTCAGGATTATATTGGGTTGGAAGCTCTGATCTTGGTTGGATCGCTCGTGACTTTCGTAATTTTGCGAGGAGCGAAGTTTAGCGCTTTCGAACTTGTGGCATGGTAGTTCGCCTTGACCTCTTTGTCCCCTAGCCCATAGGTTTCTGCTTCCTCTCGTTGGCATAGATGTGCTCAGAAAAAGAGTAGCGCGGATAATCTAACTTAGAGGCTGGTGAGGGCGGCCTAATATAAAAGTCAATCGTTGACTTATTGTTCTTATAGGGCAAGACTAAACTCTCTCCAGATGATCCCTTCGTGAACGGACCCCACTCACTCTTATAAAAGCAAGAACTGCCGAGGATGAAGTAGTGAGCCTTCTAGGTCTGATGATAGGTCTTCGGGGGAGGGTTAGCTTGAGTCTCAGTTCGACTTGCATTAGTCACGCAGGCTATCTTCTCCACTATTATCCACTATTGCAATATGATCCACTAAGAGATGATTTGATATGTTCTTACATTGCATTAAGCATATAGGTTGAGTTGGACTTCTTTCCTTCGCGAGGGCTCCAGCTTTTCATCTCACTCTTCCGGTCTCCAATCAAAGGCCGGCTCCTACTCCCTGGGCACTCGGCCAACTCCCAATAGCAATAGCTTAAGTAGTGAATGGAACTACGGTCCAATGGTCTAATACCAAAGAGCAAGAGGTTCGTGAAAGCGCCTTCTTCTTCTTATAGTTCCTAGTCATCTTACTCAACGGGATAGAAAGTAGTAGATCCTTTCTACTGTTCATGCCCGTCCTGCTACAAGGTCATAGTGTGGATTCAAGCTCAGGTCTTCAGAAGAGTGACTCTTTGCGTCACTATCGTTCGCTCCGCCCCTTTGAGTGCACGACTCATATTTTGATTTATAAAATAACTATCTCCATGTGCCTGCTGATGAAGCAGACCGATAACTAGTGATTCTCCACCGCGTCACTTCGCTCCTCCTTCTTTCTGATTGGTTTGGGACTCTGAGGCCCCGAAGAGGGAGTGTCGCTTCATCCACATATGCTGGAACAAGAACCTAACTTTAAAGGCTCCCAACCTATGGGAGAGGGCTAAAGGTACGTTGTGATTTACTTCTCGCCAGAAATGGGATCCACTTTATATTCTGTAACAGGGAGAGGTTTTCAAGTTAGCTTTTCCTAGCCATCTCTTTCTCTCTTCATCCCAAAGTAGATCTCTCTTTTCATGGTCGTTGACTGCTCTTCTAGAAGGCGAAGCTAAGCCAGCCTCTCCTATTGCCTCGAACCTCGAGCTTCAGCTCAAATAGATCTCTTTGCCACCCCGTCGGAAAGACTGGAACTAGACCAAAGGGCGACCAAAGGAGTGTCGCCGTCAGAACCCATAGTGGATTCCCCTGTCAGAGTGAGTTCTCCTTAGTCCGGATCTTCTCTTTTTAGATCTAGTTCTTTACCCGTTGGAGTCCCCTCTTACTGTATTTGACTCTTGTTGGACATGCTGACGGGCAAACCGATCCTGCTCATAGGGTCTCAAAGGCAAACTGAACCTGCCACTAAAGCAGCTGACCGAGCTCATAGGCTCCAAGGCCAGAGGGATTCTCTGCACACTCACTTCAAGTAGGAAAGGATGCTGTGCAGACGCTCCAAATCCTGCTCTTGAAAAAGTCTGTAAGCTCAACTTCCGACTGACTTCGTACATCAAAGGTTCCTAAGGAGACTCTACGCACGGATGGGATGGATGCTTTTAAGATGCATGCCTATCCTACTTCTTTCTGCTTTAACGCTACTGGAAGAGGAATCAACTAGGTTTGATCACGGTAGCGGTAGGGAGAGTAAGATAAAGTAAAGAGAGTCATTCGAGTAGTGGTCGACCTTTAGACCATAATAAGAGGGGCAAAGGACAGTGTAGCGTAATGGGTCAACTCATCAGTTGAGGCGACCTTTGGTTTGGGAGGAGCGAGTAAAACGACGCGCGACGCAGACCTCTATCTCTTTCTTTTGATGAATGAAGGAGCCCACCGTGGGATTAATGAGATGAGGCGAAGGCTCCCCTAACCGGTATAGACGCCAACAAGGGCTTTCTCTTCCACGAGCCCATCAAAAGCACTAAACTGGAAGCGAGCTAGAAAGCAGAGCGGGCATCTCTCCCGAAAGTCTAGCACTGGCTTTCATTCGCTCACGTGTCGCCAACTCATGGCTCGCTAGACTAGACTAAAGCACAAAACACAATGGGAAGGTGCAGAGCGGAAAAGAAAGGTTCACACACACTAAGCCACGGACCGATCAAGAAGCTCTCACTCCTCAAATCCAAAGGATCCTTTAGCCCTCGCCTGTAGGGAATCCACTCCCAGACCCCTAACCAATCAAACTGCTTGCCATGACATACGCTCGGCTCATACCATGCTATCCCAAGGCTCTATGCTATCCCATCTATCCCAAGGCTCCATGCTATCCCATCCTCCGCTTTGTCTACTCAGATTTGTCCCCGCCTCATCCACCATCTCGCCACGGGGACGGCTTCTTGCTTCACCTATCTATGTGGTTCTTCCTTCTTCTCTCTACTATCTGCCAGGGAGAACTCATGCTTAGTCTCTCGGGAACTAGGAGCTGGGGACCAGAAAGAAAGGGGGGGATTAGATGATCGGTAGAAAATGATGGGTACTATTAACGGAGAGAGCGCTAAAGCACGCCGTCCCATTCACTACTGAGTCTCGTGGAGAAGACAAGACTTATAGTAAGAGTTTGTAACGAGTGCCACTTCATTTCATACCGGAGATGGGGGGCTCACTTGGGCACAGAGTGGAATCTGTTACCATGGGTAGGGTAGATAGGGCAAGAAGTCTTATTGGAGTCGAGGGGCAAACTCAGTGTAGCGTCTTTATTTAGAACACCGCTGTGCGGAGATCCGTAAGTGAACGGTGCTAAGATTAAGATCCAAAGTCGAGAGTAAGAAAAGAGAGAACAAGAACTCAAACAAGACGGAGAGAGAACCATACCATAAGAAGAGGAGCGAATGACGACAGGAGCGGGAGCGAGCGAAGTGCTCATTCCGGACACCACGACTTGACCAATATCTATTGGACCTTGACTGCCGCTCGACTGAAACGGATAGTTGCGATTAGCAGATAAAGATATGCGCGAACTTGACTGTGGACGCATGCATATTATTGATTGTGGAGGGCTCTTCCCAGGCAGCATTAGGGTAGCGCATCTACAGTAGTTGGAAAGGAGACATAGAGGATTGATTCTGCAGAGACACGGCTATTTTTCAATAGGTCTTCTTTAGCAGGTATCTTCTTTCAAGAGGAACTTGACTATACTAACGAGGGCGGGGATAAGGAGAAGAAGTTCGGAGTCGCGGGCCTTAACGCTATTCGATCCGGGTGGCCGCTCCTGACAGAACTTTGATAGTAGAACAGAAGAGAGGACACTCGGAAAGGAGTCCAGGGTGCTATGAGTACTGGCTGCGAACGGAAGAACGAAGCTAAGCCTCTTTCAGAGCCTTCTTCTTATGTAATGGAATGAAATTATTCTCTGCTTCTTAGGACTCTCACTCTTGAATTGAAAGAGAGTACGGAAGCTGTCTCGCAAATATAGGAGAGCGCAAAGCAAAGAAGAGTGGTATTCGCTCGCCTATAAAGTGGTTGGCTCATGAGTTCGTAGATCCTCTTCTCTTGCCGACTTAAGGGATGAGGTTTGAGTTAGAATCTCTATTTCAGTTCATTCCTGTAGAGTACTCGGAAGGGCATTGAGATTCAGATTAGATCCCGAGTCTGTCCTCTTGTTTGAGTTCGGGAAAGATTCTTATGTGGCGGATCACTTCTCGGAAGGAAGGTTGGGATATTGCTTGTTTGCGGTTGTTTTTCATGGACTGGATTCTTCACTCTTCTGGCGATGGAGAAGGATTCTTTTCTCGCTTTTCTTTTTCCTATAATGTCTTTCTTTTCTGTCTGAGGAACTATGATGGGAAGGCATAAGAAGGAGTATTCACACAGCTCTCTTAGTCCTTCGCTCCTCTTCTTAAACAACTTCTCTTTGCGAGAGGGCCGAGGGCCGAAATAGAGTAAGTAGATCTTTCTACGTTTTGAATAGTATAAATTGCTACCCTGTATATATATTGGGGAACTTATATTATAGTAAGGCGGCCCTTACTATATATTTGGCGATCGGCCCGGAAATTATAGCTCTGTTGGTGAAGGAGATAAATAGCCCCAAAGGCCCTGCATTCATAATATAAGTTCTAATCCGCCTGTATATAATATAACTCTGCTA
>JBBMKF010134408.1:0-19496 GCA_037834155.1 Curcuma caesia
GACGTGGGTATCATTTCTACCCCTCGGCACTCGACTCTCAACTCCGGGATCTCTATCACTCGGCGCCCAACTCTGAGATCCCTACCTCTCGGCGCCCAACTCCCAACTCCGGGATCTCTATCACTTGGCGCCCAATTATGAGATCCCTATCTCTTGATGCCCAACTCTCAACTCCTGACTCCGGGATCCCTATCACTTGGCGCTTGACTCCCAACTTTGAAATCGCTATTACTCGACGCTTGATATTTGAATCCAAGAGCTCGAATCCAACACGTTCAAATGCTTTAAGTACCATGAAAGCAAATAACATGAGCATGGTCAGCAGAAAGTGGAGGACGTGGGGCGATGTGACATCCTCTTACCCTAACGTGGCGAACTTTTAAGCGTCAGAGTGATTGTGTCAACGTTCAACGTTCACCTTGACTTCCATTCTAATTTTTTATTGAGTGTTTTGAAAGTCCAAGAAATTCATTCATCATCGGTCAATCGTAATTCTCTTACAAGACAGTCTATTCCTTCCTGATGGTCAAGCATCCATCTCAGACAAGAACACGTGTCAAGACCCTCAAGATTGAAGTAATTTTAACGTGGTATGAATCTAAGACATTTATGGTCATCATATATATTTTTTATAAAAAATTATTTAGCAAATAATAGTAATTTAACATCTTATCTTATGCACACGCAAAAAAAAACAATAATATATGTCTGACATATAAATATGATAATTTTAGACCATTGAATACTTTGACAAAAATATTTAATGGCTATTAAAAATTAAAAATAACTAATACCGATTCTTTCCATATTCCATTTGAATACTTCACATTTATCCATCTACCATCAAAGGGAAACAAATTATTCTCTTCGCCAAACTCATCAGAGTTGGAGTTCCTTAATATGGCAATGGTTAACTTTACTAAATTCCTTCTTAAAGCCATCTTAAAAGACAGGGACGAATTCAAGAAGGGGTGGATTAAACATGAATGAATGGAGAAGACAAATATCTTTTAATCAATAGTAATTAATGCTCTAAAATATCCCTGAGCTTCCTGAATTGGATGTGCCCCATGTAAATCTTTTGATCACCTTTTGCTACCTACCAAACTAGGGTTCTTTTACGTATGAAGATTTTCATTTTAGATTTAAATATTCAGTTAATTATTTTAAATTGTTGTCTCCATATGATACAGCAGCAGAATCGTTGTGTGCAGAAGACAACAGTGTTGCAGTGTGCAGACTTCTCAGTCCTCCAATCCATGCAAACAGACCAACGAAGAACACAAAAAAAGAAGAAGAAGAAGAAAAATGATATTTCTACTTGAGAAGACACCTGGGTGGATTAGCTGAGAAGATTGGAAGTACTGTCGTAGTATGGAAACTAGATACAGATATTATATGGATAGATATATGGCACTATGAATTCCATTGCATCAATGCAAAATTGGTAGGCACGGTGGACCTCAACCATGGTCTACTGCAACCACCTGACCAGCAATGGAAGTGCTCAGTTTCAAGTTCAACTCCTCAGACACAGACTAAAATGATAAATTTCAGACCTAACAATACATTTTCACCCCTTTCTTTTAGATTTCTGTTCTCATTGCATGAGACTAGCTAGGATAGATGTGATCTTTGAGGAGTTTTGTTCTTCCTCCTGTTGTTGTTGTTGTTGTTGTTATTGTTGCTATTAGCAGAGTGGACTAGATTTGGTAAGAAACCATCACTCTTGTTATTTTTTGTTCCTGAGCTGCCCCTGCCATGGTCGTGGTCGGACGGTGAGCCGTCACTGTTGTGCGGCTCTTCTACTATCGCACCAGCGGCAACCATCTGGCTTTCGTCCTCGAGGGGGTCCGAGCTGTCCATCCTGAGGTTCTCAAAGTGCGAGAAGGCGATCTCGGATTCGTCGACTAGTATACTCGACAAGTCCTCACCTTGCATCAGAAAATGATCCACCTACACATGTTTTTAACAATCGGTTAAGTCTTCTGGTACCATTGAAACAAGCAGCCTTAGCCTTTCTTACTGTTTCATTTCCTCCTGTTCATTGGCATGCTCAAGGACATGCCTTTTGACCAGTAACAATAAGTTTCTTAGTGTATCTTTATTTGGATAGTAGGAGGTCAGCTGTATTCATGAAAGATTTGGTTGACTGCACTAGTCAATGGAGACAAAAAGTTGCCATGAAACGGATCTATCTATCTATCACAGGAGCCCTTTACAAAAGTGAGAAGTGTACCTTGCAGGAGAGAGAGCAGAAGTGGAAGGGCTCTTGGAGGATTCTGTCACAGGTCAAGCAAATGTTGGCAGAGCCCTTGGAAGGCCTCGATTGAGGCCTTGGCTTCAGAAAGATCACTTTTGCACTGTTTATGGTATAAGGCTGTCACACAGAGCTCTAAACTTAGAACTCGAATAAAACAAACAAAGCTTATAATATAATTAACAACACAAGAGTGTCTGTCTGTCGAAGCAAGCACACCTGAACATATGAGCAGTCTATGAGCTTCTCAAGATCATCCAATCTAACCACATCATTGTAGACGTAGCGGCGCACCTACACAATTAATTGCAGATAATCACAGAGCGAGCAGTAAGCGCTGTCAGTTCAGAAACACCCAGTTTAATGCGAGCACTGCTCTCATGTTACTTATGAAGGTAAAATGGTAAACTCGTCCCTCGAGATAGAGGATAGGCCAAGCTAGTTGGTGGTCTAAAAAGGGCCACAGGATTTAATGGGGAATGATGGTCGTATGGTCAAAGAGTTACCACAGTCGTAGAAATGGGCAGGAAACTGAAGAAGGAAAAGTTACAATTGAGGGAAAGGCTTGGCCTTGGGTGGGAAAGCTTGGAAGCTCATTGTGGAAGCAGCCAAGAGAAGGAGAACTTATCCAGATAAAAAAAGCAGGTCTAGTTAGTGATGGTGGTTTAGCTGTTGGAGATCAAACACATGCAAGAAAATGAAGAACATGTCGAGTTTAGCAGAGGACTCGATTTAGTCTGCGGTGGCAATGGGGGTCGCCTGTTTTGCATAGGAGATTGGGGTGCAATTAAAGAACAGTGACCTAAAGAGAAATGAATTGATATTTCAACCAACATGTGAGCTTCTTGAGGAGGAGCCATTACTGCCATCACCATTCAGGGAAGCTCTGCCTGCAAATCCATTACTGACAGTTACTATACTCCTATGTCATCTCTTTCGCTCTCTCTCTCCCTCTCTCTCCACTACATGCGGTGGAGAAAATTTTATTGGTATAGGAAGAAGAATCAAGGAACCAAAATAAGCAGCAATAATTGTTGCTTTCTGATGTCGAACAAAACCTAACCAAGACCGTCATAGTTCAATTTAACCCGTATTTTCCGACCAGGCTATTCCTGCTTCCTTTCCGATGCTTATACTAAAAGCCATATAAGATTAGAAACTGAGTTTCATGAAGCTTCCCTAATCGCCTAGTTTTATGAGTTAGAAGTAATGAAGATTTAGAAAAACCAGCATGGTTAAATCAACAATTCCTCAAACACTGCCTTCTTCATCAATTCCATAGAAAAAGAGAAGTTCAAAGATCGAGAATCGTCGCCTTCAATTTAAAGATTCCGCACCATGAACCGATTGAGCAAACCCTCGCCTTATCTCTCTACTAGAGAAGCAACAGTAGTAAAGACGGTACTTTTTAGCAACTAAACAACATCAAAAGAACAAAAGAGACATTCGAAGTTAAGGTGGAACCTGGAGGAGAGGGTGGGAGCGGTGGTCGGGGGCGCAGTGAGGGCAGATGCTTGTGCAGCAGCCGAGGCAAAATATGTTCTTCTCGTTCTTCTTCCGGCTCTCGTGCGCGGGGCAACCCACGAAGAAGCTTTCTTCCACCAGCCCACACAGCCATCCCGGCATTCCCCCGCCTCCTTCGTACTCCCTCCTCCCCATGTAAGCAAGCTACACAGCACGAGGAAACTAACGCGCAAGCCACTCGTCGCTCAATTGCGTCCAAAATCCCAACTTTCTCAGAACAACGCCATCCGCTCCGCCTCCGGAATCGGCCCGGCGCAGCAAGAAGCGTCCTTTGCGAGGGAGGAGGAGGCTAACGAACTCGGGCCAGCTATATATGGAGATAAAGAAGGGGGGTAGAGAGGGAAAGGAGATGGGCCAGAGAAAGAGAAGCGGAGGGAGGGATTTAAATACGAGGGAGAGCCAAGTGGCCTTGATGGGGCTTTGGTTTGTTGTTTTGTTGGGGAATGGGTGAAGCGAGAAAATGGTGGTGGTGGTGGAGGAGGAGGAGGAGGAGAAGAAAGAGCAAAAGCAGCAGCCCCACTGCCATTTCCTTGTACCTTGGCCTGTGCTCTGCCTCACTTTTGCCCCTCATACAACAGCTGAAACGAAATGGAAATTCCACAAAAGAAATTTGTTTCTATTCCCGATTCCGTTTTATTTTTTTAATTAAAAGAAATTATTAATTTGATTTTTTTTTTTTTTTAGATTTGATCGGAATATTAATCCGCTTCTCTATCTGGCACGTGAACCACGCACGCATAAGGTCGCACCATCTAGTCCCTAGAGGCGGCCGGGCTTGAGTAGGCGGTTGGGGTTGTGACACGTGGATGACCACGTCATTTTGTTAAAATTAAATGTAAAATAAATTTTAAAAAAATAATTAATTAAATGTAACGTCCCGCGCACGTGATTGGTGCGAGCGTTGCGGGCCGACCGGCGGTTTACATTAGGGCAAACCGGGCCGCCCCACGATGCGAGGTCGAGCGCGACGGGAGGAGCGCCGCGGGCGAGTTCGACTGCGTCATGGAAGAGGAGGCGGAACTCGTCGCCGGGGACGGCGAGGAAGTTGTTTCTGCGGCAGTGGTAAGTTCTTCTAATTCTTCTTTCGATCTAGTTGATCACGAACTGAGGTCGATTTCATGGAGTCGTCAATGAGTGATCTTTTCTTTCATTTCTGCTTCATTTGACTTCGTCATTTTCTTTTGTATTGCTTCTCTTGCCTTGGATAGATGAGACTACTTAGATGTAGTGAGCAACTAATTGTACTCTCAGGTTAAAAGAAGTTAGTTTGGATAGATCTTTATGCTCTCCCACATTTATCAAAACAACTATGGGGGTTACATGCTAATTTTGTTAGTCAGTCCTTGTTAAAAGAAGAGGAAAGAAAGACGCGTGTATTTATTTTATTCTGTGGTGTTTATCCCCCCTCCTGCCTTTTTTGTTTTTATTTTTTGCATTTGATACTGGACGTCTAATGTCATTTTCCTTTGGGAACAGGATGTAGAAAATGAATTGAATGAAGAGGAGAAAAATAAGGATGTTGAAGTCTCTCCAGCAATTATTGCAATTCACCCATATGAAAAATCAGTTGCCGTTGCTGTGGGATCTGAACTCCGGCTGTTCGATTTAGAGTAAGCTTTGTAAATTCTGAATAACTAAAACCAATACTTGCAGACTATGGGCTACTGATATTTAGATTTGAATAGCTGCACAAGCCTAGTGCTAGCTCTTTAAGTTTACTATCTATGTCTTGTTTGTCAATATAATAAGAATTTTCCTTTAGTAATTTCCTATGTATTTTTTGAAACCATTTGGTCCTAATAAATTCTTTGTATGTTAATATTTTCATCGGCTATTTTGATTGTGAAGTTAAACTTAGCTTAGACCATCCATTTGGAGATTTGTCAACTCTGTTGGAAAATTTAGCAACAATGCCTTTCTCATCTCTGATATTTTTTAAAATTGTCTTAATTCTTCTCAAATCTCGACAGAGGTGACTGCTCAGTCTCATTAATAAACGATTCAGGTGGGTCTCCCCATACAGATTCTATTAGAACAATTAAATTTGGAGCAAATGGGCGATTTTTTGCATCTGCTGGAGATGACAAACTTGTCAAGATATGGGTGACAAATCCTTGGCGATGCATCCGGACTGTGTAAGTGATTAATGCTTTCTGTGTGTTTTTAAGTAGTTTGTATTTGAATGTTCTCTAGAGATTCCAGTGATCGCTGTTTCTTGAATTTACTTGTAAAAGTTAAATGGTTGTTCATTATTACATCAAAATTTAACTTGTAAAAGTTAAATGGTTTGTTAAATACTGCCCCTGCCCTTCCTCTTTAGAGTTAAGATTCCAAGTACACTGGTGAGATGACCAACATTGGACCAAGTTTATGCTGCATTGTGAACTTGGTCATCACCTTCTTATAGTCCCATATGGATGCATCTCTTCGCTTTGCACAAAATAGTCGTGGGTAATAGTTTACTTCTACTTCTCAGTGTTATCTTGTGATGGGTGGTGGTGCAGTGCAAAAATCTGAGTGAGTTCTTACTAGCAGAGTTAAATTTTATTATTGATCAACCATACAGTGAACTTTGTCAATATGCCAACAAATCAATTCTTGTACATGACATGGTTTGTTGAGTTTTTCAATGCTTAAAATTTGTTTGATAAATATATTGTTTGTGTTGAGACATTTAATGCTGCAATTTTTAATTTTCAGGCCCGCTGATAAACGAGTTAGCGCTGTTGCTATTAGCTACAGTGGTCATTATGTTGCGTTCGCTGATAAGTTTGGTGTTGTATGGTTGATTGAAATTGACGAAGAAAAAGTTCAACCATTAAAATTTGATAGCAAGCCTGTGCCAATTCTTGGTCACTACTGTAGCATTATCACTAGACTGGTATTAATTTTTGACATTCCATTTTAATGGATGATGACCTCAATGTTTTTTTGAAATTTAAATTTTTTGATTCTTATATGTTTGGTTGTATGTTTCATTTTGTTTGTAAACCTGTTTATGGCTATTTTCCTTTTGTTCTCTTTGAAGGATTTTTCAGCAGACGATAGATTTATTGTAAGTGCAGATCGGGATTTCAAAATTCGTGTATGTACACTCTTCCTGTGCTCAATTGGTCATATGTGGAATTAGTGTAGTATTTTTTAAGAATTTTGAAAATTGATGTCCTTGTATGTGTTATCATATTGTCATTTGCAGGTTACTGTGTTTCCTAAAGAACCACTAAATGGTGCACATGAAATACAAAGTTTCTGCCTTGGTCACAAGGAGTGAGATTAACATGAATGCTTCCTTATATGCATTTAATTTTGGATATACCTATATGCAAAATTGCCCTCAGTTTGGGCTAAATTTCATTTGGATTTCTCTCTATTGTTAATGTGTAGAAAATTCTTGTATCACAGTCAACAAAATTCCTCAATGATATGTTATTGAAGTAGAATTTGTTCATCACACTCAACCTAATGGCACAAATTTGGTTATTAAAAAAATTTTCAATTCCCTAGTCCGAGATCAGTTACCATGACATCAAGTTGAGCTGGACCAGGTGTTCTTACTCTAATTGGCACCCCAGAATAAGTAGGATGTTTTGCAATTTTATTGTAATTGGATCCTCAAGAAATTTAAAAAGGAATCCATGTAATTTGGATAGAATTAGAAGGGGAACCTTGGGGCAATTGTAAAGTTGCTGCCGTGTGCCCTAGAGGTCACAGATTTGAGCCTCGGAAACAATCTCTTGCAAAACAGGATAAGGTTGTGTACACTATACTTTTCCTCGAGATCCTGCATTGATAGGAGCTTCAGCTTCGTGCACCGGGCTGTCCTTTTTGTTTTTTTTTAATCCATGCAATTTGGATATTGATGTCTTCACTAATTTTCTAGTGTCTCCCAAGCATTTGCCAAATGTACTACAAGGATAAATGGGGTTATATAAGAAATATTAAACTGCAGCGTATTGATGCTAATAATCTGGCAATGTTCATAAGATATTATACTGATAGTCAATTCATTAATCTGAAGTAAGCAAGCTGGCTAAATTGTTCCATAGCTAATTATGTTAGACAATACACCACATAGGATTTCTTTTTCTTGTTGTATTAATATAGGATCTCACTTTTTCTGTAAAATCTGATCATTGTCAATTCGGGTCACAGCTTTGTTTCTTGTCTTGCCTTTGTATATCCTTTTGGTCATGCTGATGGTTTTCTTCTATCTGGAAGCGGAGATTCAACTGTAAGTGTGCCTTGTTGACCTGAAGCATGCAAAGTATCATGTCTGCCATTAACATTTTCCATTGTGTAGGTTCGGTTATGGGATTTTGTTTCTGGCACTCTGCTTGCTACTTGTGAAGTTAGAGCTAAGGTATCATAGGTGATGCTGGTTTTTTTTAAATTTTTTATGGGGAGGAGCCTCTGCTGCATCTAATATTCATATTTAGTCGCACAGTTCTTGAATTAGAAATTGTCATTTTACCTTCCATCTAGTAGTGCCATGGTATAGTTTGTATACTACTACAAAGTTTGGTGAATTTAAGATGCTCCGCAGATTTATGTGAATTCAGCATGCATTTCTCAGCTAACTCTGTTTGGGTTAGAAGAGGTCTAGGAAGCCATGTTATTTCATAGAGGGATAGCAGCAAATGGCCAGCTTGTAACCTAAACGTAGTGGATGTTTTTGTCAAATTGAAAGTTTTCTGCTTTGGGTCTTTGCATCACATCATTTGATTCATATGCTGTTGTGAATTTACCAGTGTGCACCATTTTAAGGTTAAAGTGACACTAGATGCTAAACATTTATTTTCTCCTATATTAGAAAAATAGATGAGCACATGCCTTGAGGTATTTATGATGCTTTATTGAATCAAAATATCCTTTTGTTGATTATTTATTTTGCCTTTTCTTCTATGTGGATTTTCTTCAGTTTTCTATATGTTTCTTTTTCTAACTGACCTCACCTAGTGGGATAAAGTTTGGTTGTTGTTGTTATTCTTTTTCCTAGCAACTTTTAGTTATCGGGTTGTGCATCTGTTTCCAGCTTCTGGATGCCTTAATGATATGAATCTGTTCAATTTCTGCATTTATTCTTAATCCATTGTCATCCTTAACCATGCATCATAAGAGAATCCAGGTCCCATCTTTTTTTTTTTTGGTATTCATCCAATCGATTGCTATGCTGATTTATTGTTTCTTTACCTTTTTAAGGCGGGACAGTTACCATCCAATGGACAGGACACTTATTCACCAGTCACTGATCTTTGTGCCTCGTCTGATGGTTCTATAATCGTCGTTGCTCTTCAAGAGTAAGTTAACTAAAACATATCGTTTGTAATTCAGATGAAATTTTTGGTTGCTACATATGCACGGCTATCTAAATCTTGGAATACTTGCTATTGCAGCTTGCCCGGAGTGGTACTTTTGAATTGTGATTTTCCAAATGGAAATCTTTCAGTTGCCAAGGTAATAATTTTATCAGAACATACTTCACTATATTAATCTTTAATTTGCTAAAAATGCTTGTTAATGAAAGATCAAAAGTAATATCATAATGACAATTTTTGTACTAATACCCACTAGTTATGCAAAGGATTACCAAGAAAATGAGGTTATTTGTACTCAACATTGAGCTTTATAGTTATATATAAGACCAACTTGATTTATCAGATATCACCTATGCCATTTCCCTCCTATTTATGGAAGTTATTGACCTGCCTTCAGAGTTGCACTTGGAGCAGCCAGATGTGCTTCTTAGAATACTGGATAGATTCGTATCTGTTTTTTTTCCCCCATTTCTAGATCTAATTTTATCTCGAATGCCTGTAGTAATTACTATACTGCACCATGTGCTATATTTATTTTGAGCAATGCATTCTTCCAGTGTCAAATGATGATCATAGTTCCATCTAATGACTTCATCTAAAAGCGAGTTCCGAAGATTGCTTTATTACTATTTTGCTTCCTTGTAGGTTGTTTCTTTTGAAGAGACCTATTTCCCAACCAGTTTGGTGCTGAGTTCCTTGACCCACCACTTGTGGATGATTATGGGCGCATCGAATCTTCCTACGGTGGGCACAACCCATTTGCCGACCCGTCTCAAGGTCATCTCGGCTCCACGAAAAGATCCATCAGTTAACTACTGCCATGATCCTGTTGTTCTGGAGGACAATGAAATACCAGGAGGGCAAAGGCTCCTCTCAGAATTGCAGGGAAGTCTGGATGTTACAAAGGAAGAAGCAACTTTAGCAGCAGCTGCTGCAGCAGTTAAATTGTCGATGCGCGGCATGATGATAAAAAAGGAATACAGTTTAGAGAAAAGGGAGATGAGAAAAAGGAACAGAAATGATAGGAAGAACAGGTAGAAGAGATTGGAGTAACACAACATTGTAGTGCTGTTAAAATATGTATGAACAATTTTGTTCTCTAATTTGTCTGATTATGCAGAATTTCCCAACCTGTTACAGAATGATAACTAGGAGGTGTATGGTTATGTTCTTGAGGATTTCATGGTTATGAGAAACCTTGGAGGATAGATTTTATTTTTTTGTCCACCCAAAAATATAAATACTTGTAAATATTTGCCTGTGTGACTCCTTCCAAAATAAGTCGACCTTCCCAGTGCAACTGATTGAATCTCATCCTCAAGCTCTAATGTTAAACTCACCGATCGATCAACAAGCACAGAGTCGAGGGATTGGGAGGAGCTGATCTGGCTAACCAGTTGAGCAGGTGGGTGTTCTGTTCTGTAGGATTAGAACTGGTTTATTGGCTAAACGAGTGATTTGGAGGAGCCAAACTAGCTGAATAGGTATGCCAATTTGAAGGAGTTTAGTAGTCGAATGACGAAATAATAAAGTCGTCAAACCGGTCGAGTAGTCTGAATGATCGAGCCATAGGACTAGCCAAGTAATTGCGGGTTGAGAGACCAAAACAAGTTTTAAGCAGGTAAATTGATAGATCAATGATCTTAATAGGCCTGACAGACCAACGACCGAAACAAGTGATTTCAAGTTATTCAAGAGGAGGAGAAGAAAAAAGACATCGGAGTGCAACAACTAAATCTAGTGCTTAGCAATGATATTTTAAATTGGAGACAAAAAGGTCTTCAAATCTTGTGATTTTAGAAATTTTAAGATCCAAAAGTAAGATGGAATTTCAGATGCTTAGTAGTAGTGTTCGATAAAATGTCTAATCAAGAACGAAGTTTGATATAAACATATAATTTAAGATTGAAAAGCCCTTCAAATCCAGCATTAATGTGGACTCCATCCTTCATGTGTGTCAACCATTCTATTATCTGAGGAATTTCAAATGGAGCATAGAAGCATGCTAACAAGTACTTTAGCAATGCGACAAGTCCCTCCTCGAGGGTTTGTGATTAGAAAAATGAAGAATAATGAATTGGGACTAATTGATGTTGGGGGAACACTAATTTATCGACAAGTATTGCTTCTTGGATGAAACGAGAATCTCCAAAATGATATTCCAGTTGTTCAAGAAAATTAGAAACATTATCTCAATTAATAACTTAACACTAGTCTTTTTACAGTAGCAAACTTCATTAATTCAGTGTACAGATTGCTTATGAGCATTGAACTAAGAGTTTGTTGCAAACAAAACTAACCTTCTTCCACTGGTTTCTCAGTGGGCATCTCTTCCTGACCAATCATCTCATCTTCAGATCTTGATGGAGGCGGTGGTAAAACCTCGAGCACTAGATCCACAAGATCCTGAACTTCGTCTATCCCTTTGGCGTCGTCTTTTACTAGACGCTTCTCACCGTATTCTATCATCTGCAAAGGTAAAAGAGCAACAGATAAATTTATAAGAGGAACAAAAGGAGGATATTTAGAGATGAACCAGACTATTTTAAGGTTAATCACTTACATAAAATGGTAAAGATTTAGGTTAAGTGGCCCAGTTGAAAATTTAATTGTGGTACAAGTTGTTTCACATTGACAAATTGAGGATCAAATTGAGTAAATCATTCACGGTATTGAATCAAATACAAAAGAGAATAGCAGATGCATTCGGATAAGAGCTCCTAAAAAGGCATATTGCATTAGGAAAAAGTTTTTGGAATTTGAATAATCCAACATATGCTCCAACTTCCAGGCAAGCTCTTGATTCTTATACAGGATTCCTGAAATATACATAACTTTCTCCTTGCAATGAACAAATGCATCTTTAGCGTTCAATTCAATAAGCACAAACCTATTTGAGTCTGTCCAATAGGCTACTACTCTTTAGTTCAGTGCATTGATTTTTCAATATAAACTCCAAATAGGAAATGCTTGGTCATCAATATGTTGAGCACGGAGAAAGATACATGAAATTTTAGGATTTCTTTAAGGTGTACACAAAAGGAATTATTGTGATAAAAAAAATCAGTTTATAATTTCGCTAAGGTGTAGAACAACAGCATGACAGTGTGGCTCCCTTCCAAATCCAGTTAAGTGTGCCTTTAAAACCATGCCTCTTCAAGAACATATCATCAGATCAACTCAAGTAGTTGACTTAGGCTTTTCTATTTTGATTTATTATTGATTA
Source organism: Curcuma caesia (assembly GCA_037834155.1). Taxonomy (NCBI): domain Eukaryota; kingdom Viridiplantae; phylum Streptophyta; class Magnoliopsida; order Zingiberales; family Zingiberaceae; genus Curcuma; species Curcuma caesia. The sequence goes on from JBBMKF010134408.1 coordinate 12,326, forward strand.
CTCTAAAGTAAATCCTTTAAGCTCATGAGCACTAGATAGCCTGAACTAAATATTAAATAGACTAAAAGTATATTCTATTAGAAACCTGGAAAGACAACTTAGTCAAGTGTATATCTAATCTATTGCAACATAAAGTATCAACAAAGTAAAAAAGGAAAAGAGAAACATTGATTGTAAAAGATTCAACAAGTAAAATGGTCTGTTTATTTGATCAAACAAAAAAAGTGAATACTTGTATCATGCTCGGTGCACATTAAGTTGCAAAATGTTGTCAGTTAAGAGTCAGCTCAACAAAGAAGTATCTCAAGACTGCTTATATCATACAATAGAAATTAATTAGAACTTGGTATAAGAGAGAAAAGAGTGTGATGGTTATAAGGAACTTAATCATTATGCTTCTTTCAAAATTTTTAGTTTCACACTTTTTTCTGCCTATTGGTAAGAGTTATCTCATTAGCTTCTCATTGTGTTATTCATGGTGGATGCCAATTATATTATTATTAAAAATTTAAGCTTTTTGACTAATTTCTTTAAAATGACCGCTTATGCACCCCACATGTTTGTCCACATACTACATATGGATTAAAAGATAGCCCTACCACAAGTTGCCTACATATATCATTTAAACCTTGTCCTTGCTTAGGTCTTATAGAAGCCAAATAACAAGTATTAAGTAATAATCACATGGAACAACTATGAAATCCTCCCTGTACTAGAATCATCTTTGTCAATGCTTTTTCGCATTCTTCAAATTCTTGACATAGAAATTGTCATTCTTCAAATTCTTCAAATTCTAGACACAGAAATTGGCATCTGAAATTGAGCAGGCTTATATTGTTCTGTTAAGCGTGTATGATATACTGACATCTAAATAGGCATTTAATGCAAGTTCTCAGTAACTCGTAAATGGCTAGCTTTGTCATAGACAGCAAACAAAAAGGATGAAAGAGAAGCTCCCTACCACACTAGTAAGCCTCATCTATCATGAATTAGAGTCACTAAAATCAAGCATACGGTTTCTTAAGTTGGCTGCCTCAATGTGAAAGTCTCAACTTCTTTAACCAATTTCTAACGCTGAATTTTTGTTCCAGCTAAGCTAAGAACAAAAGAAGGTGGGTAGGATAAGTGGAGATTATAATAGCACTTAATAATGCTTGTTAGCCCATACTCTTCAAGTGAGGTAATTAGTGAATTCACTATGATGAGGTATTGCATGAAAATTATTTGCACAGATCAAAACATGAACGTAAGTAATTAATCCACGCAATCAATGATGATGGTCTGAAGGATAAATGTGCATCGAGTGTCACACACACCTTCCCAAGCTGATAATGTATAATGCTATATATAAATACATTTATATAAAGTGGGAAAAACGAAAACTAAAACAAGAAGACATACCGGATCAATAATAGCAGGGTTGGATGGCCGCAGGTTTATGATATTGAGCTTCTCAGCTTTTGCAAGTTTGAACTTTTCGGTTTTATTCAAAAACTCATCGATCGATTCCTTCGTCTGATTACAAGCAGCGGTTTGTACCAGCCAATCATAGACCTGCTCGCTCAGCAGCCGAAGCAACGCAATGTTAACAGGGTTGGAGAATTCACATCAAAGAACGTCGGATCTTACCTTGCACTCGGAAGGCGAAACGGCACCAAGGGACCCCATAGGGTCGCTCGTCGCGCCTCTCCCGCGTAGAAATTCGAGAACCTCATAGTTGGTGAGCGCCCCGGCATTTGCCTGTAACCTGCGGCGCACCAATTACGACCGTGCGAGAGCATGAATCAACAAAACCATAACGAAAGGATTCATCGGGGAAGGGAGAATTTACACTTTCATAACGTAGCGCGTCGGAAGGGGAAGAAACCTGGCTAGGGTTTGGTTGGTCGCACAGGAGCAGGGAGCTGGCTCCGGACGGCGAGAGGATACGAGAAGGATGCGAAGCGGCGGCTCGTGGGAGCGACGGCGTAGTTCGATGCGTCGGCGAGAGAGAGAGAGAGAGGAGGGAAGAAGGGCGTAGCTTTGAAAAACCCTCGTCCTCTGTGGAATACCGTCGAGGTGTGCGTCGAGGGCCCTTTTATTTTACAGCATAATCCAAATACTCAATTCGGGTGGGTGGTTCGGGTCGGATTGAAATAAGAGTCTTATAAAAAAAAATTTAGATTCGAATTAATTTTAAATCAATTTAAAATTATAAATTTGAATCCAACCGAATAAACTGAACGACCTAATCTATTTTTTACTATAAGATATTATACTTTTATTCTTTAATAAAAATTCAAATACATCATAACAATAATAATAATAATAATAATTTAATTTAAATTGGATGGTGGTTCATTCATGTAAATTGAATGTTTCGTGTTGATCAACAAAACTTGCAAAAGAAGTGCTACGTAGCATGATCTAAATACAAGTACAAGTTATCTTAGAATCAGAAAAGTGTTTAATTAGATCTTATGATTTTTACATAGATTTAAGAATATATTTGGACAAATGATAGCTTGGTCTTATCATCTAGTTTTAATCTTTTAGAGAAATATTATTAATTTTTTATATTTATTATATTATTATAATTTTAAATAAATATGAAATGTATTTGCAATCAATAGTAAATGAAAACTACTATTAGATGCATACAGACTGATAAGATATTCAACCTTTTAAATTACTTTTATTAATATATATTTTTATTATGTTATTTCACTTATATAAATATATGCATTATATTTTTAGGTGGTAGATACTTTGATTTTGCTTACAATATGATTGTTGAAGATGATCCACAATAAATTTATTAAGTTTTTATTTTATAAAATTTTGTTAATTTTAAAATTTAATATTTTGAGTGTAGTTGTAGTTAATGTTAGATGTAAAAGATTATCATTAGTATTACATTTATAAATTTGATTGGAATGATAGTTAAATAAATAAAAATTATCTATTAGTACTTTAAATTATATATTTTTTAAAAATTATTCTAAATGATGGATAAATTTTGAATTAAGATTATATATACTAAATAAATATCAATGATAATTTTTAAATTCTTCATAAATTATTATAAATGATATTTATTAGTGTCATTATAGATAAAATCATTTTATAAATTATCATTATTATTATTCTTATATAAAAATATAAGACACTTATAATTATCCATATAAATAAATTTAAATGATATTTAAATTTATCCTTATTAAATAATAATAAGACATATGAAATATGAAATTGTATTCTTGAGATACTTTTAAAGTATTAATATTTTATATAAATTTAATATCACTAAAAGTATATTATAGGAGAATATTATTGTAGTGAATCCTAATGCAGTGTGATTCATATTTTCTCTTTATCACTCATTTTGAATAGTTGAGTCATACTGGTTTGAACCAATACCCGTATAATTTTACTAACCTGTCAGCATATATCAGAATTATTGATCTCATACCAAAAGCTTTTTCATTTGGCCTCTAAATGTTCATCTAATCTCCATACAATTTTCAAATTCTGAATTGTTCAGTGGACATGGTTGACAAAAGTTATGGATTCAGAGACCAGGAAGCTCACAAAGATCGACACACGTCAGATCAATTACATCGATGGAATACTGTGTTGATTACATGCCCAAGATTTCAAGGTCTTGAACCAGGTAAACAGAGAATACAAAGCTTTTTGCAACAACATTTGCAAGACTTCATCATACTCTCTGAAATTTCAAGAGGAAAGCTTCAAGACATAAGGCTCCAGAAAATGCAAGGTCTGAGGGATGAGCCCGAGAATAGCTTTGAATAGGACAGATAAGGATCCTGAGTAGAAGTCAGAACTGCTTGATTAAATGTCGGGTGCCACCGGCAAATCAGATGGCCGGTGTCTTTTGCTTATGTAAGGCTGCACCGTAGGTGAAATCTCGGATGGGCTCTCGTTACCGGAATGTATCCTATTCCTCATTTCAAATTCTTTTCGAGATTTCTTCCTGGTACCTTCTTGCCAAACACTACCAAAATTTGGAAGCCAACTCTTTGAAACAATTTCTCTCTTCTGCATCTTTAGTTCAGCTCTTTTTCTTTCAGCCCATGCAGCTCCCACGCGTTTTGGATTTAGCCCTTTCGACTTCCTGGTGCGAAATGATTGAAAGGCTAGTGTCTTAGTATTTGTATCTTCTTTCGTTATATTTCTTCCCTTGTCTTCGCTTATCTCAAACCAAGGCGGTGGACCGCCGGCATGGACATTCAGTTGACTGACTTCGGAAGACAAGGATCTGAGAGTGGGCTCCGGCAACACTGCATAAAGAGAAGAAAGTGAATTTGGTCGAGTATAATAGGTCTGTCGACAGTGACCGAGACAAGAATCAAGGAAAATGATAATTCTGGGACAAGGAGTACCCTGGTTGGGATCTCCAGTAGAGCCAATTCGCTTATCCTATGCAAAACAAAATTAACGTCAGTATTTTGCTACATAAAAATACATTTGAATTAGAGAAGTTGCCACCTAACTTAACGTGCATTAAGTGCAATTATAACTATAATAACGCATAGCAACGTTTTTGCATAATATTTACATCTCCATCCTCATTCCTCAAATCCATTGTTAGGTTCAATAGCACCTATCTTTCTTATAAACGAACAATCTACCTCAAGATAAAAATTTGCTATTAGACAACAGTTGTTCTAATACTACTAGTACTTGATTGTTAGAAAAGTATTCGACATAATCTAGTGTAAGGTGAACCTAGTCTTGTGCACAAATTTTAGATAGGATTTGTTTTGTTTAACTGCCATGAATAAATAAGTTGCGCAATTATTTCAGTACAAAAATATCATACTATAATATTTTACTCCCCTCAACTTGGTATTGGAGCAAGCTCTCCTAGAACTAAGGTTTCAAAACTTAATCCAAGGGGAAGGCTGCGAGTTCCATATGAAGGTGTGGCGTTCACTACGTCAGCACCATACAATCCTAATTTTCTTTTCTTACTTTTACTAACGGCATGTCTCTCTTTTTGAGCCACCCTTCGAGTGGCCACTTGCCACAAGCCTCAGGAAAAGCTAGGCAACAACAAGCCCTCTCTTTCTTTAGAGTCAATCATGCTTCCCCCAGCTCATTCTCTTCTACAAAAAGGTGGAATCCGCCACCCTAACGGCCCCACACGGTCGGCCCCATGACCATCTGTGAGGAGGTAAATCGAGAAACTACAGTTGGTCACGACGGAAGAGGGTATTGCTCGACTTCGTCGAGATTCAAACTCTTATCCTTTTCTGCAAGTCTGCTCCGTCATAACCAACTCAGCTATGCCCCGAGGGCTTCCCCCAGCTCATTCTCCCATTCTATTAGTTGTGATCTCCAAATAACCGCCCCAGACAACGATCACAGGTAGTCCCATCCAGGTTGATACCTGCATGCCCAAAAATCTGTCATGGTCGATGCCACTCTTTCATCTCTAGGACCTCCTGTTGTTCTTCACATCCTGTGTACTTTCTCCTGAACTCGGCACCGATGTCGCATAGGATTCCTCCTAGCATCACCAGCAAGACATTGGCAATGTGGAGATTGCTTAGGAGATGCTTCATCCTCAACATTGACCACTAGATCTGAAGCCCTTTCCTCTCCAATATTGGCTACAACCCAACTTCTTCCCCTCAAGGAAGGCTCCACGCTAAATTTAGCCTGGTCTCAATTGAGACAAAAACCATTCTCATCCTTTGAGAATAAATAGAAGAAGAGGGACCAATTTTAAGAAAATAGAAGGATGAAACCGCTTAGAGAGAGTTTGAATTTGGAGGGAAAAAAATGCAATTAAAAAAAAAAGAGAGAATCAAAAGAGAGCGATCAGAAGAAAAGTCAATTAATCTCAATCTAGAGAGAGAGAGACAGGGAAGGTGGTGGTTTACTAAAAAAAGAGAGGCAATTAAGTTAAAATTAGCAATAAATAGAGAGAAAAGCATTCAAGAAAAGGGTGAGTGATCTTAAGGATTTGTTTTTCACAATCTTCATCTTATGTTTTCCTTTACCCCCTCATTGTCTCAAAAACTGCTTATCTCTATTTCATTATCCTTTGTCTGTATGAAAGATTCAAAAAAGAGATCAATTGTAGGTTGCTGTTTCCAAGATCTCTTCCTCTTGTAGTAAAATGATAGGGAAGTCTCCTACCAGTATTTCTTCCTTCTTCGAGTGAATGATCAGTGCCCTAATCTAATTTAATTGTGCAGCACCTTTATTCTCAGTTGCAACTTCGAACAGATAAATTGGTGGTCTGTTTTTTCCAGTATACTCTCACTTGGTAGTAGTGGTATGTAGGGTTAGACAGATAAGACAGCAGCAAACAAACACACATCTTAAGAAATCAACAAATTTGTATTTACTAGTTTAGCTTGCCTGGAACTCCAATTCGGCAGAAGCTCAGCTGGGCACTCTTGGTGACATGGTAACTCAAGTTTGTAAAAAGAGACTTGACAATCAGCAATCCCAGCAAGGCAGAGAAAGATGGCCGAGAAGTGAAGCATATCTTGGAGGGCAATGATTGAAAATAGTAGCAGCACAGCACCCCCGACTTCATGTGACCCCAATTAAAGACCATTGATATTTGTACTTTGAACCTTAAACTAGGAGCAGTGAGATGGGAGAAATATCAAGAGCAAAGAGCTAAAGGGTGCTCCTTATTATTGTTTTCGTCAAAAGGGAACTCCAATTTTAAATAAATATCAAAACAACACTCTATCTCATTTTTCATCCCAAAAATACCCTTTATAACAAATAGCAATTTTGTTCAAAATTGTTATAATGTGGAGCAGTTTTGTTTGAAATTGCTACAACATGGAGCAATTTTATTCAAACTGCTAAAACGTGGAGCAGTTTTGTTTGAGACTGCTACAACATGGAACAACTTTGTTCAAACTGCTACAATATAAATTTGATCGAGTTATAGCAGTTTTGAACAATCCTGCTCCAACAATATTGAAATGAATTTGACCAAGTAAGAGCAATTTTAACTAAGTTGGAAAGTATATTTTGATATAACAGTGAATTTTGAAAGTACGAGCAATTTTTCTTTACGTTGTAGCAGTTTTGGAACTCCGCCTATGATAAGTTTACCTTATCATTGCCGGTCCCAAGCCCGGATAAAGGAGGAGGGTTGCGTTAGGTTGCCAGCCAGCGTAAAACTAAGGCAAAC